>JAURVB010014538.1:0-119398 GCA_033002965.1 Piper betle | reverse complement strand
GAACTTCAGATCCAGCTCACGATGCCTTCGGGCCTATTGTATAAATCCCAACCTAGGCCTATATATATGTATAGTTTTTGCGTTTTCAGTGAGAGATTGAATGAGGGAAATCCGACTACCGTGCTACGCGAGTGGGCACGTGTGAGTCAATAGTGGGCTCTGGAATGGTGTGCGGGCCGTTTCATTCCCGAGGGATCCTGACAACTCTACCTTTGAGTTCCTCAAACCCGGAGAAGTGTGGAGGTTCACGAGTATTGCAATGCAGCGCATGTCTGAGACTTGTGGTTTCAAAGGGTACTAAAGGCGACTGCTTGAGAGTGTTCGGCCTTCGTGCTCAAGGCCAGGAGTAATATGGAAGGTGTAGAGGGCGAAAAGGAATGAGATTTGATGTGAGAAGCGATAGAGAAATGGCTAAGGTATGAGAATGAGAAAGAAAGGGGGACGTTGTCGACCCGAGGGCGACTGCTCCTATATGTGCACTGATGAGAATTCTTGAGGAAGTATATTGTTTTCATTCAATAGGAGAATTTGTTCTCCTGTGCCAGATTGATATTAGTTATTTTTTGGGCCCGTAACACTCGTTACTGACGGGTTTTCCATATATATGTAGGTGAGGAATGCGAGCGATGAAAGCTGTCGAGACTGCGGTGGAGCAACACGGAACCACACACACATGAACTTGCCGCGTGTAATGTATAATGATGGTATGTTAATGCTGTGTGAATGATAATTAGAATGTTTTTGTCTTGATAAATTGATTCTTACGAGACGAGCGAATAATTGTGAATGAGTAGGGAGCCTTGGAGTTCAGACTCGGCTCAGATGAAACAAAAGAGATAATAACTGAATGTCATAGTAGATTGTTATTTTTTATCGTATTTTGATAAAATATTTATATACCCTCGGTGTGGATAGGTTGGCCCCTATTGCACTTTTAGGGGGAGATTTTGTCCGTTTTTCCGTAAATATTAATGAATTTTTATTTAAATTTCTTGCTTGTTGAATGGTTTTGTCTTGTTTGCACATCATCACATGCATGTAAGACTCCGTTAGAACCTAATTATTCCCAATCATGTGTCTCATGGTTGTATCCTCATCTTAAGACGTCGAGGGCAAATCCGGGTCGGCTTAATCGAACTAGTACATTAGCGAATGGTTCGGTCGTCGGTGATATTTTTGGGTCGGTTCACGGGTGAGCCGAAACAGGGTGTTACACCCCCTCCCCGCATTGCTCCTCCTGCTCAGCAGCCCATGCTCGACCGCCCCTCTCGGCCGGCGTCGCGCGTTTCCCAACAGGCCCATCCAGCCCCGAGGCGGCGACATTGTTGGCTAGCGGGCGGCTGGCGGCAAGGCTCGCCGACAGGGGGTGGGGTGCCAAAACAAAGGGGAAAGAAATAGGGGATGGTATTTTGGTAATAAAAACTTTACTCGATTGGACTCGAGTTAATATTACAAAATAAATTAAAAAATAAAATAATTTCATAATAAAAACTTAACTCGATCCCGACTTAAGTTAATATTACAAAAAATAATTTTTAAATAAAATAATTTCGTAATAAAAACTTTACTTGATTCTGACTCGAGTTAATATTACGTAATAAATTTTTAAAAAAATAAAATAATTGATTTTAAAAATAAAATAATTTTATGATAAAAGCTTGAATCGATCCTGCGCGGGACGAGTCAAGTTTTGATTACAAAATAAATTTAAAAAATAAAATAATTCTGTAATAAAAACTTGACTTAGTTTTGACTCGAATCAAGTTTTTATTACAAAATAAATTTTTAAAAAATAAAATAATTTCATAATAAAAACTAAATTCGATCTGACTCGAGTCAATACTATGAAATAAATTTAAAAAATATAAAATAATTTTGTAATAAAAACCTGACTCGATCATGTGCAGCCACTGCCGTTACCACCGCACGAGGCCGACCCTTGTTCCGCCTCGACTAAATAAAAACTTGACTTAGTATCGACTCGAGTCAAGTTAACAATAAAATAACTCGGTCTCGACTCTAGTAAAGTAAATAAATAATTGACTATGTTTCGACTCGACTTAATAAAAATTGACTCGATATCGACTCGAGGCAAGTTAATAAAAAAATGAGTCGGTCTAGACTCGAGTAAAGTAAATAAATAATTGACTCCATTTTGACTCGACTTAATAAAAATTGACCCGAGTTACAAGACACAGAAGATCCATCTTATATAACTTTCTTGAACATGATTAATAAAAACTTGACTCCGTCCCGATTCGAGTCAATATTATGAAATAAATTTAACAAAAAAATAAAATAATTTTGTAATAAAAACTTAACTTGAGTCAATATTATGAAATAAATTTAATAAAAAATAAAATAATTTCGTAATAAAAACTTGACTACTCGAGGTAGGGAAGTTATTAGGAAATTATTTTATTTTTTAAAATTTATTTTGTAATATTTATTTTGTTAAATTATTTTATTTTATTTTATTTTAAAAAATTTATTTCATAATAAAAAATTAACTCGAGTCGGCTTAAATCAAATTTTTATATGTATAGTTTCTTAATTTCAATTTCTTGAGTAGTATCAGGTATATATAGATTAAATAGCAATCGCTCTTTATTCATCTCATTCTACATCAATCTAACCTTTGGAAACATTGTTTGCAGATTCATATCAGCAATCTCTTGGGCAAGGCCGAGGGGCTGCTGCCTGCGCCGGAGTATAAGTGGGAGAGGCCTTGCCTGTGCAGGAGTCTAAGCTTGAGGAGGTGATAAAGATGCGAGACGAGGAAGCTCTGGACTGGGATTTGCCGGACATTAGTTGGGTGTTGGAGCTGCTTGGCTAGCAGATTCTATTGGTAAGTGATGGATAAAAATTACGTGCAACTTTTGTTGAATTCATAAGAAGTGTACAAAAGATTTTTTTTTTGAAGTGCAAAACCAAATACTATTGGTGTTTGATTATAAGTTCGATCCCAACTGTTACATGTAGTTTAGTGTGGATGTTAATTTGAAGATATGTAGGAAGAATATAAAAGCATAATCTCAATAGGCAGACAAATTGTGTTCATATCTTCGTCAGCACAGGCACAATCAACGCAATTATCAGGGTGGGTCCTACTGAGCTAATCACAAAAATCCCCAAAAACCTATTGTATGCATAATTATGATTCTTTATGAGCGTTAAATGCGAAGTTTGTCCTCCATTGATCTATTTTAGATACGCTTGTATGGCCCCATGCATTTCTCCGCTCATATTTCAATACCATAAAAATTTCTATCCCCTAGCACCAAGCGAGTATAAAGTTCTCGTGGCTTGACCTAGTTCAATTTGCAATGCTCAAATAGCTGCGGCGTACTAGTATGTCCAGAATAAGTTCTCAATGTTGTAGATTATAGCTGCTATTCAGGCATATACAGTAGATATATGTGATTTCTTCTTGGATTCCAATGTCTCCTACATTTTTCTTAGATTATGGAAGCCAGGTTCTGAATTGCTCGTCTTTATAGCACACGTATACATAAAAAAAAATTTAATGCCAACAAAACAATATACAACAATGAATTTGGACAATCTTTATCATTTTTTTGGGTCTAGCCTATCCAAACCTTGTAGATGTGTCTTCAATATTGTGTATTCGAGTCGCATCTTCTCCAGTCGAGCTTCCACCATCAACATTTCCTCATTTAAATGGTGCACACGCTTCTCTAGCCAAGCTACTGCCTCAGCTCGGTCACCGTGTAAACTGCTCACTAAACTCTCTTGTGGAATTAAATGTATCCTTGGCTCTCTAGTCAGTAAAACTATGATTGTCATCTGCAAGATTAATTGACAAAGCACTTCAGAAGTTTTGTTATATCAAATCCCGAACATATCAAAATCCTAAAAAAGTTTAACTTTACCTGCATTATTATGAATATAAGAACAATGCCTGCGATCACTGCCACAGAAAGCATATTCTGCTTTTTCATGAATAGCCACAGAGAAGATCCTAACTCCTTAAATAAAGACAAATAAGATGCAGTAGCATCAAGGCCAATATCTTTAGGCCTACTCTTTGACACATTCTTAGCAAGAGATGGCCTATGTGAGGCATGTATGGAAGATGTGTTTTGATTGAACTCATCCAAAAGTCCCACTTGCTTTGCAGAGCCCCCTTCATCAAGACCATTACCTTCAGCAACAGTAAGAACAGCTCCTGTGCCTCCTGTCAAAAAACATGACAGACAATTTGATGAGCTACACTTCTGCAGCTTAAAAAAAATTGAAATCAAAGTAAAAGCTTCAGTTTCATTATTAAAATTTATCAACTAAAAGGCCATAACTCTCTCATGCCCTTGGTTTGGTGAGACATCTATGCACATAATGGTTACAATGCCGTAAAATTTGATCCACGTTTAGTTAGTACTAGATAAATCTAAAATTACCAATGGATTCGTCTGGAATTGCACCATTTTGAGTCTGCTTCAATAATTCATGAGCCTGCACATGTCAAATGATTACATGTTAATTAATATCCCTGTAAAAAATAGTATCCTTAGCATATATAACGACAAAATGAATATAGGAGTTGCGCTGCAAATAAAAGTGTACATTACTAATCCATGTAGCATAGGCTTCTCGGCATTCTTCAATGGTCGATTGCTCTATCTTTCCTGTAAAGCTGGCCTAGTTATTAGACATCAAACCCAATAGCTCTTAAATGCATACAGCACCGCACTTCATTAAAAACATTTCAAAATGGAAAAATCTTACATGCATACTATTAAGATGCATACTTCATTAAAAAGTGGATCCAAGCTAAAAAATAAAATCCTCTGAGGGTAAGAGGGACAGGAGGAAAAGCTAATGAATGCCATTTAATTTCCACTTCATATTACTTAAGTGATCATATAAGGATGGCTTGTTGTGTGAGCGGGTGGTATTGTGTGTGTGTGTGAGAGAGAGAGATAGGGAACAGGAGATTGCCTAGCGACTAGAAAAATGAACTCATACTAGATATACAAAATATCACATAAGATTGCAGAAATAAAAAGTAAAAAATACCTTTCCACATGGTTTTCCTTAAAAATGCCACATTCACATACACCCGTAGAGTGCAGCAATTTTCTCCCTTACTTCTTGGCGTTACATCCCATGTACCCTAGAAATTAATCAATATTCAATTTAATAACAAAGCTTTAGGACATAATATTTGTCCAACCTCACAAACACAGGAAATGATCTTGGGGGGGGGTGAGTGTTTGGCGGTGGCGGGTGAAAGGAGGATAAAATAAAATAAAAAACACTACCACATGCCTCATCATGAATTTACAGGTAGCCAACTATCACTTGGAGTAGATGACTGGACGGTTTTACCAAAATATAAAAATTATAAAAGATATATGGTAAAACAAGTAAAGACCATGTGTGAGTGGCTTTCAAAGAAAACAGTTGGTGTTATATTGAATGAAAAAGAACCATGAAAACCCATTACATATGTCTGGACTTTGCCCTCGTTGGCAGGCATTTAAAAAGTGTATACAAAAGTGCAATTATGTCAGTGATCTTGTCTATGACTAAGTAAAACAATGGGGCAGGGTCCTTTCCCCTTAATCAAATCATAAAGATGATAAGACATTTTCAAGATTAATTATCATACCTCAACTGTAAAATAATCCCCATATGGGACATCATTAATCTGTTGCGAAGTCTCCACAATCAAGTGGCTGACAGATCAAAAAAAAAACCTTAAATTTCAGCATCATTTTATGTGTCTTAAAAATTTAAAGTGTTCCAGAACATTGGTAGAAGTAATGGTTCCTGATCATTTTTTAACCTCAAAAGAAGGCTACTTTTTTTAACGTCCTTATAGATGAATAGGAACTTTATTACCCAACATATTCAATACTATCAACATTCTATTTTTCATTTACTAAGAAATGGAAAATTTGGGCAGCAGAAAAGCTTTGTAGTCATTAATACACAGCTGGTCACTAACATAAAGCTTCTTTCTTAATTGCAGTGAAACAACAAATCACAACCTAAAACAGCCCATTTTTTTTATAAAGAAACAGACCATCTTGTTCTTTAAAAATGACCAACACATTTTCCCCTCCTATTCTTGACTCTTCCTCTTTTTTTGCATGACAATGTAACATCATTCCCAATTTTTTTAAAAAAAATGGTTCTGTAGAACAACAAAGCACCCAACAGAATAACTCAGTTAGTTTGCAAATTAAAACTTGAAGTACCTGTTTTTGTAGAAACGAAATTTCTGGAGCTCCTGGCAATAGCCATACTTAGCCCCTTCGTTTAAAAATAAAAACAAGTCTCATATTAGCAAATTATTGAAGTAACAAACATTAGCAACCTTCTTGTATACAACTCCAAGGCACAGTACATACCAAAATATATTTTTATTGGATGCCGAAAAGAAATATCACGAGCATGCCCAAATTTATCATGTTTGTACCATGGAGTACAACGAAATTCTGAAAAGTAAACTCACAGGAAATGACAAATAAATGTGCATCCAACAATTTTTTTAGAAAACATTTGAAAGATACATGAAGATGAAAATGAAACATCAATAATGAAATCCAAAGACATGGTACCTTTGTCTCCACACTTTCCATGAAAAGCTTCAACAAAATCAACACCACCATCAGAGAAAAAAATTGATGGAACTCTTCAACCTGGATCTGGTTACATTAAATTAATCAGTAAAAACAAGTATACCCAAATACCAGAGAAACAGAGATCATACGTTCAAATGTGAACAAATTTCATCTTACTGGGAAGTCTGATTCAGCAACCATAGTGTAACAGTCAGGAACTGCCACCAAAATAAAAAATTATAGAGATCATGATGCTGTCACTAAAACGGGCAATTATTGAAATAAAAAATAAAAAAAAAATCTTACTTTTTGGAGCTTCATCATCACCTGGCTTACAAGCCAAATATGGTTCGGGAGATACAAGCACACCTTTACCTTCTATGTTTTCCTCTACCTCAGATAACTTTTCAGGTGCAACAACATCAACATCGCAATTAGATGCAATTGAACAATCTTCAGGTGCATCTTCATTCTTGCTCCTGATTACAGTCAGATTTCATTAATGAATGAAAAAAATAAAAATAAAAATTTTTGAATAATTTGAGTAACCACCTTTCAACAGAGTCCGAGTCATTTGTTATTCGTTTAAAGTTCTTAAACCTCTCAAAAAATATAAGAATATTTTCTTGGCTGCTATTTTCGGGTTTTGCTTCCTGTGACATTGTAAACATACATATAAACAAAGGCTAGATTATCATAGAAATTATTAGAAATAAAATGTTCACAGCTCAAAGGCATTGATGAACTACAAGACAAAACCATTAACTTGAAGAGTAGAAAATTCTGTACTTATACTCCAGTCTTTCAAAAACAAGCTGAAGGTGAATCACTATAAATTTAATACAATGAGAAGTCAAGAACAAATTGTGGTACTATTTTTATGTGTGTGTACCTGGTTTTCCAGAAAAGACTTTGCACTAGTACTGTGTTGTGACCACCCCTCTACAATCAGCCGATAAGCCTCATCACGAGATATAAAAGATCCAAAAAAGTACTGCCACAATTATCAAATAGTTTTAGTCAACTTCTGATATTCAAGTCCACTTTCATAATTTTATCTCTCGTTATAAAAAGCAGAGTCAAATTTGCTCACTCGAAGTGTGAAAAATATGAAAGGGTCATAATCCTACCAATGACCCACCTTTTTAACTCCAGCCACAATTTCAATTGCGTTGGGGAATATAGCAGCAGTCTTTGCTTTCCGTACACATGTCACTTCGTGAAATGGAATTATTGTCTGTATAATTGACAATATTTTCATATCAACATGTCATGTTAGCTCAGTTTGCTGCAATCATGGAATCTTCTGTATAGTTATGTGCCACATCTACTTATTTAAAATGCATCGAACAAGGCGAAATGGTGTGCACACTAATATTTTTCACCTTGGATTAAAACCAATGCAGGAATAGTGAGGACATCCACAAATTACTTATCGGCAAGGTAATCAGTATATAATACTTCCACACCCAATTGAGCAAGATTAAAGTGAACAATCCTCAAAAAATATTCACAAACCATATCGCTGCTTTATAATCAACACACCTTTCTCTCAAAACCAAATATGTTGGAATAGAAGCAAATATGATGATGAAACAAATACATGTGTCCCTACAAAAAGGCCATCAATTTGATATCAGAAACAGCAGAAAAAACTAGTAAAGGCACATAACTGATGCTCATACAAAAATGAAGGCCGTTAAAATGAACAGCACCAACATACTTGAAGAAGAATATTCTCCTGGAAAGCACAGTTAAAATCTTCCACTAGGACCTGTAGAAGGTGCAAACATTAAAACCGCCTACTAGCGAATACAACATCCACTTGGTGACCAACCTCATGAGCAACAAAGCCAACAAAACAGTCCATGCCAGATCAAATATCACAAAGAAACCAAGATTTTGATGATCATACAACCCATCCACAATTGCAAGAAATCACATCCTAACATTACACTAACAAGAGCCAATTAACAAGTTCAGAACCAGAAAGATCAGAGTAGATTCTTACTTCTTCGGGAGGTAGATGGAAGAGCAAGCGATACTCCTCGCTCCTTATCGACGCCAAATTCTGCAGGATCACAAAGACAAACCCCATTACAATCACAACCAAAACACCAAGCCAACAACAAAAACACCCAACCACAAAAAGCAGAGTCGAATCGACTCGCCCACTCCAACCAAATCGGCTTCCCTGCGGATCCGCAGAGGCGAATCCGCCTGATCGGAGAGGTCGGCCGCGGCGCCGGAAATTGCGGAGGCGGAGGAGGTGTCGGAGGCGGCGTCGGGATCGGGCCTGGAAGAGGAGGGAGGGGAGGCGGCCTGGGCATCGTCGTGGGTACGAGGCTTGTCCCTGATCGGGGAGGCGACGGCCATGGCGGCGAGATCGGCGGTGCCGGCGTCAGCGGCGATGGTCACCGTGGATTAGTCGGCCGGGGGAGAGAAAGGCGGACGTTAGGAATTGACGGCTTTGGGTTTTGACGAGAATGGACAAAGAATGGACGTCAGTTTAGAAATCGTTAGGGTGGTAGGCAACTGCCGATTAGTTACTAAATTGACAATGATTAATTTCAAATAATGGTAATTTGGAGTTATTTCTTGCCCTTTTTTTGTCTTTTCTGTTTGGTTTGATAAATTACTAAGGGCGATTTTAAGAAATTTGGATTGAAATAGAAAAGGAAATTGTGGTCGCTTTTATTTTTATCGATTTCTTGCAAGTTTGCTGGAGAAATCGTCTCTTTGAAGAGATTTTTCTGCAGGTCTTCCTCATGAAAATTTGTTTTCTATATCAACTCATTTTCTTTCCATTCAAATGCTCCAACTTTTTAAAAAAGAATATTTTTCTTTTCTATTCTCTCAAAATCATCAATTCAAAGAAAATTTAAATTGTCTGAAATCTTTGGACCACTTTTTTAGAATGGATAATTTGTTCGGATTAGAATCCGAGTTGAGGAATTTGATCTCCATTCTGGATTGGATGAGAAGTGATATAATCGAAAAAACTCACCAAATTATTCATTTCCCACGGCTCATTAATTTGATTGAAAGAGACTTTTGAGTCATATCTTGTTGATGGTTTAGGTTCCTTTGTTGGTAGAAATCTTTGAACCATCTTATAGATAGGATGAGTTAAGACGATGAGCTAGCATGTCCTATGTAACTATTTGGATGTGAAGTCGAATATGCTCTAAAAAAATTGTCGGGTAATTTTAGTCCCGCATCACTTAGTCCTTGGGAGCAAATTTTTTGCCTCTAATTACTCATTACATCTTAATTTAACTTGAATCTATTTATTTGAACAGGGTTTTAAATCTTAGGGTTTTCAATATGGATTGAATAAAGTTGGTCTTACATACTAGCTTTAGGTTCGATGGGAGTAAATGGTGTTTGTGGTCTTGGGCAGGATTCAGTTGAAGCGTCATTGTTATTAGTTAACATGGTTGTTAGAGTTTTAATGACTGCACACTCATTGATACAAAAATACTATGGTGCGCTGCAAGTTTTTTGCAGCGCACCATACACTGCTGAACGAAATCCAGCGGCTCTCGTTCATCCTGTTTTTTCAGATTTGAGACCCGATTGCCTGCCCGACCCGCTTGACCCGCCCGAACCAGATCTCTCGCCCGCGACCGCGCCACCTCCTGCCGCGGCCGCAGCCTCGCCCTCGCCGGCGGCCCCGCCCTCCACCCCCTCCGCCTGCCTGGCCATCGCCAGCCGCCGTGGTCCTTGCCCCAGCCGGCACCGTCGATCCACCGCCAACCCCCATCTCCGCCACGGCTCCCGGATCCGGGCGCCCTCCGCCCCTGCCCGCCCCGGCTGGCACCTCGCCACCCCTGCCACCGCCCGATCGGGCCGTGGCGGAGATGGGGGGTTGGCGGTGGATCGATGGTGCCGGCTGGGGCGGGGACCACGACGGCAGGTGATGGCCAGGCGGGCGGAGGCAAGTGGAGGGGCGGGGCCGCCGGCAGGGGCGAGGCCGCTGGCGGGGAGGGCGGCACGGCTGCGGGCGATGCGCGGTGCGGCGAGGCGGTCGCGGGCAGGAAGGGTGGGTCGAGCGGGTCGGGCAGGTCTGGCGGCTGGTCCAACAGTGTGGTGGGGGTGGGTGGGTGGTTTCACCGTGGGCTGTCGGATCAAGATCCGACGGGCCACGTTTGGCAGCGCATTGGCGTCGCCAAAATAGGGCAATGCACTGTAGTGTTGCCCTCATTGATAAGATTGACTGCTGGGGCAGCTATGGTGCGCTGCCTCCTTTTGCAGCGCACCCCCTCACCTACTCCAAACCTTCCCCGCCGCCGCCACCGCTTGTTTTGCCCCCCCACCATGCCCCCGGCCCACCCCCTCTCCCACCCTTTGAAGCGGCTCCGCCCACCGCCCACCACCCTCGGGCCCATCCCGACTCCGGCCCAGCCAACATCTGTCGTCCCCACCACCCCTCGCCCCCAGTCGTCGTCCCCTGCCGCCCCGTTCATATCCCCCAGCCCCGCGCGGACGATGTCGTCCTCGCATCGGCGTCCCCCTCCCCAGCGGTGGCACAACAAAATAGAGGTGGGAAGGAAAAGGCGGCCGCAATTTCGTAATAAAAGTTTGACTCGCTCCTGACTCGAGTTAATATTACGAAATAAAATTTTAAAATAAAATAAAATAATTTCGTAATAAAAACTTAACTCGTTCCTAATTATAGTCATTATTATGAAATAAATTTTAAAAATAAATTTTATTGACTCGAATCAATTTTAAAATAATACCATAAAATAAAAATTAGACTCCGCTCCCCTACTTGAGTCAATATTACAAAATAAATTTTTAAAAAATTAACTACTTTCGTAATAAAAACTTGACTCTCTTTCGACTCGAGTTAATATTACAAAATAAATTTTTTAAAATAAAATAATTTTGTAATAAAAACTTGACTCTCTCCTGACTCGAATAAATATTACAAATTAAATTTTAAAAATAAAATAATTTTAAAATAAAAATTTGACTCACTCCTGACTTGAGGAGATACTAAGTCAACTTTTATTGATTGGAGTCGAGACCAAATCAAATTTTTATTGACTTGACTCAAGTCGAGTCGGGAGCTAGTTAAGTTTTTATTACTAAATTATTTTTTTTAATTTATTTTATAATATTGACTCGAGTCAAGAGCGAATCAAGTTTTTATTACAAAATTATTTTATTTTCTTAAAATTTATTTTGTAATATTAGCTTGAGTCGGGAGCGAATAAAGCTTTTATTACAAAATTATCTTATTTTCTTAAAATTTATTTTATAATTTTAACTCGAGTAAGGAGGTAGTCAAGTTTTTATTATAAAATTATTTTATTTTCTTAAAACTTATTTTGTAATATTAACTTGAGTCGAGAGCGAGTCAAGCTTTTATTACGAAAATTATTTTATTTTCTTAAAATTTATTTTGTAATATTAACTCAAGTAGGGAATAAGTTAAATTTTTATTACAAAATTATTTTATTTTCTTAAAATTCATTTGTAATATTAATTCTGAGTTGAAAGCGAATCAAATTTTTATTACAAAATTATTTTATTAAAGTCTAATTTTTATTGTGTCGGATCTGTGTCCATTTATAAAATATATATTATTTACATAGACCGCGGACACTTACGGTACCAACGCCCGCAACGTAAAGCATTGTCCATATCTGTGCCCAAATCCACAAATGTCAATACTTTGTTGTATCCACAACATACCAAAAGTCTTTTCTTGCCTAACACTATTTTTCAAGCAATGAATGATTTGAATTTTCTTTATATATATTGAAAAGTTGTCATTTTTAATAACGAGGCCAATTGTAAAAATTCTGGTAAGACGGCCTGGACAGCGTCTGAAAACAAATTATGGCTACCGACGCTGACAAACGTGAGCACACTCCTTTTAGGTTCGATGGGAGTAAATGGTGTTTGTGGTCTTGGGCAGGATTTAGTTGAAGCGTCATTGTTATTAGTTAACATGGTTGTTAGAGTTTTAATGAGTGCACACTCATTGATAAGATTGACTGCTGAGGGCAGCTATGGTGCGTGATCCCTTGCAGCGCACCATGTGCTGCCCTTCTTGGCGCCACTCCACACCTTCCCGCCCACCGCCACCACTCGTTTTGCCCTCCCACCGCGCCCCGGCCCACCCCTCTCCCACCCGTTCCAGCGGCTCCGCCCACCACCCTCGGGCCCAGTCCCAGCCAACATCTGCCGCACCCCACCGCCTCGCCCCCGACCACCATCCCCTGCCGCCCCATTCATATCCCCCCCCTCGCGTCGTCATCCCCCTGGCAGTGGCGCGACAAAACAAAGGTGGGGAAGGAAAAGGCGATCGCAATTTCATAATAAAAATTTGACTCGCTCTCGACTCAAGTTAATATTACGAAATAAATTTTTAAAATAAAATAAAATAATTTCGTAATAAAAACTTAACTTGTTCCCAATTATAGTCATTATTATGAAATAAATTTTAAAAACAAAATTTTATTGACTCAGAATTAATTTTAAAATAATACCATAAAATAAAAATTAGACTCTCTCCCGACTTGAGTCAATATTATAAAATAAATTTTAAAAAATTAACTAATTTCTGTAATAAAAACTTGACTCTCTTCCGACTAGAGTTAATATTACAAAATAAATTTTTAAAAAATAAAATAATTTTATAATAAAAACTTGACTCTCTCCTGACTCGAGTAAATATTACAAAATAAAATTTAAAAAATAAAATAATTTTGTAATAAAAACTTGACTCTTTCCCGACTCGAGTCGAGACTGAGTCAACTTTTTATTGACTCGAGTCAAGACCAAATCAAATTTTTATTGACTTGACTCGAGTCGAGTCGAAAGCTAGTCAAGTTTTTATTACTAAATTATTTTATTTTTTAAATTTTATTTTATAATATTGACTCAAGCCAGGAGTGAATCAAGTTTTTATTACAAAATTATTTTATTTTCTTAAAATTTATTTTGTAATATTAACTTGAGTCGGAATCGAGTAAAGTTTTTATTACAAAGTTATCTTATTTTCTTAAAATTTATTTTATAATTTTAACTTGAGTCGGGAGCTAGTCAAGTTTTTATTACAAAATTATTTTATTTTCTTAAAACTCATTTTGTAATATTAATTCGAGTCGAGAGCGAGTCAAGTTTTTATTACAAAATTATTTTATTTTCTTAAAATTTATTTTGTAATATTAACTTAAGTCGGAAATAAGTCAAGTTTTTATTAAAAAATTATTTTATTTTCTTAAAATTCATCTGTAATATTAACTCGAATCGAAAGCGAGTTAAATTTTTAGTACAAAATTATTTTTTTAAAGTCCGATTTTTATTATGTCCGGATCCATGTCCATTTATAAAATATATATTATTTACATAGACCGCGGACACTTACGGTACCAACGCCCGCAACGTAAAGCATTGTCCATGTCTGTGCCCAAATCCACAAATGTCATACTTTGTTGTATCCACACCATACCAAAAGTCTTTTCTTGCCTAACACTATTTTTCAAGCAATGAATGATTTGAATTTTCTTTATATATATTGAAAAGTTGTCATTTTTAATAACGAGGCCAATTGTAAAAATTTGGTAAGACGGCCTGGACAGTGTCTGAAAACAAATTATGGCTACCGACGCTGACAAACGTGGCAAAGCGGTGTCCACATTTGTGGACACAACAAATTCCAAACGATATTTAAAATCATCCATAAGGCATACATATATTAAGATAAGGAGAAAACATAAAGAACGAAATCATTTACGATCTTTATCACTTATTTAACTTTTAAAAAATGTTATACCGACATTCTCTTCTATATTCTTCACACACATCCTCGTATAGTTACCAAAGTTAAATTTTTTAGATAACAAATAATACCTACCCTTATTTTATAACGTTAATGAAAAACGGGAGTGATGAATGTTGATAGAGCATGATTGTTTACCTTACAATCACTTATTTTATAGTAGAAACAAAACTTTCATTGTCTTCCTCATTTATAGTCAAATAAATATGTTTCAAATGTTTTGCTTGAGGATCAAGGCTAATTTAGATCTACGATATATAAATGGGAAAGCAAAGTGGCATTGACTCCGAGTTCTTAAGAATGTAGTCATTGAGAAAAGTAACAAAGAAGCAAAGTGCCCTTAATTCAACGAGGGGCCTGTGCACTCTATGGCATGGTAAGAGAGTTCCTTGTCCACGGAGAAAGTTAAGGAGAGAACATAAATTATTTGAGGGGGGGGAAGATAACCTAAACATTTAGTCATATAATTCAACAAAAAAACATGATTAATTCATGTTTTATGTGCAACGAATCTTCATACTTATATACACTAATAAAAGGGGAATCAAATTGCATTCCAAAAATTACGAGATTCAACCAATCAAATATAATGAAAAAATAAACCAAATTATTATAATATATTTTCTCATTTAATTGGAGTCTACCTTAAAATTAAAATATCTCCGAGACATCCTATTATTATAATATAATCGATATTATTATTATTTAATAAAAAATTATTTACAAAATTTAAATTTATCTCTAATTTAACAATAGAGGGCTCTTGCCTAATATTACTTCTATTTTGGGTTGCGTACGAGCCCAAAGAGGTTTGTGATGCTTGGAAGTTGGTATCCCTTAAGACAAGCCCATTAATGGTTTCCCCAAAGACTTCAAGGTGGCATCTTGCCAATAAAATTTTTCTAACAATTTTTTCACACGCGCAAACACCCACTCACCCTACACCTAATTATTAGTTAATATAATTAAACATCTCTAACACCACCAAAAATATATATATAAGCAGGTTGAAAGCCAGCCAGTGCCGATGCATGGAAGAAATGGAACCCGAGACATCGCACGAGGGAAAGTGTCCTCGGCTTGGTGAAGAAACAAGTTATATACAACACTTGCCATATACATTTGACAAGCTACACCTCTCACCGAAATCCCCCAATCCATGCATTCTGACCATCCCACCCAACAATGGGAGGTTAACTATCTTCTTCTCTTTCATCCACACTTCAGCGGATCAGATCATGATCTTATAATAAAAATAAGGGATCCTAAAAAATAAGAGATCTTTTTCAATCAATTCCTTTGCCCCCTCGTTCTTCGAGCAGAAAAATCTTTTTCGAATTTGAATTCTCCAAATCTAAAAAATAGTAAGAATTCTTGACTTGTTGTGATGAATTCTTGACTTATCCGGATATGAATTTTAAAATAAAATCTATGTAATTATACAATGTCGAGTTTTTGATAGTCAAATACTCTTTTATAGTTAAATACCCTTTTTTATGCTAACACTCTTTAAATTGGGTTTAAAACTAACAATGACCTTTTTGATGCAAACCCTCCTCTTGTGAATGTATGTTAAATAACCGTAAGTTAGACAATGAAAGGTAAACACGGGCCATCGTTCATCAGATCGAAGGCAAGAAAGAGCAAAACATCAGACATTTCCGAGTGCTATGTACTAGAAGCAATCACATCAACTGCAACTCGAGCAGAAAATTAGAAACCCAACCGCAGCTCAAAAAAGTTCAGAAGAAAAAAATGCAGACAACGTTCTCTCCAACTTGGAAAGGTAGTGCTCCATTAAATCACTCACCTATGTGTCAGATGAGGATGCATGCGAACTGCAGAAAAGTTGTTTTCATCATCTTGCCCTTAACTGCAGTTGCATGAGAAAACAAAATAGCTATATTTCCAAGCCAAGCAGGTCAAGCATAAGCATCCAATGTTATTTACAAAATCAAATCCCACTTTGAGAAGCAGCAAGCATGACAGAAGTGATCACTTGCAGAAACATTACTGAGATCTTAATTTATAATTTTTACCTTTTGGTAAAAATGGCTGGCATCCGTACCAGCTAGGACATACTCCCATCGCATTGAATAATCATATTTGCAGGCTTCAAGAAACAGACAACAAACTGCTTAACAAAAGAAAAATATGTTCAGTATGGCAAAGGCTAACCTCTCCAAGCAGGCATCCTGTTAAGGTCTTCAAACATGAAATTAAAAAATAGTAGTCAAGATTTGAGATGGTTTATTAGGTTTTAGTTGAAGGCTGCTGTCATCGTTCATCAGATCCAAGGCAAGAAAAAAACAGTAAAAGCAATCACACCAACTGACTTTTGAACAGTAGAAAAAACAGTGGCAGCTCAAATTGCGTACAGAAAATGAAAACTGGCAGGTTCTCAAGTTTGTCGTGCAATTCAACCAAGATTTACACACCCGCGTGATAGATAAGGATGCAGGTGAACACAAAATATATGTTTTTCGTCCAGCATCTTGTCTGCAGCAGCTGCAGGAAAATATAAAATACCTACGTGTTTCAAATCCAAGAAGATAAATCACAGTTACTGTACAAAACGGAGGTAAATCATAAGCATCCTATGCTTCAAATTGTCATTGTCTAATTACAAAGCCCTCCGTGGCGGGAGAAAATTTATTGAACTACGGCCAAAGTGGCCAGAAAGCAATTAATGAACATTTGCAGGACCACTGGGGACTTCAATTTACAACTTCTTACTAGAGAGCTAAAAATGGCAGGTACCTGTCTGGCAGCTTTGAGACATCCTTTGAGGGCATTGCAGAATTGCTAGCAGACTTGATCAATAAAGACGACAAGAGTGCTGAAAAGTTACAAACTATTTTCAGCATGGAGTGGACCTTCTAATTCTTCTAAGCAAGGGCATATTTCTTCTCAAATGGTACATGGTAAAATGTAAATGACTACAGAAGTAGGAGACTTGTGTTTGGATTTTGTTAAAAAGCAAAAAAATGAAACTTGAGTTGGTATCATTTGCAAAGTTCTATTTACCGAGTCTCCTCACCTCACTTCTGCTCCATATAAATATATATATATATAAAAGGAAAATGGTTTACATACAAAAATTTGTATTTACAAATTAATGAAGTCCCAAAATTCATTTTTCCAAAGCCAAAAAGCCATACGAGCTTCAACCTCGATGTGAAACCCTGCATTACGGAAGAAGTAAAACGTCATGTTGTTAGAACGCTAACCAGCTGGTTTGCTTGCAGAACTGCGCAGATGAGCTCCAATTGACAGTGTGCGTCCAATTTATCAGTCAAAAATGGACGGTACAATAATATACTCCTCCAAGAACCTCCGCCAAAACACCGGAGAAGCCTGTCATAGCTTGAAAAGCTCCAGGTAGGCCAACTCGAATATTATTGAGTGTCACTGATTGGATTATCTCAACTGCCTTCGCATGCCTTGCCAATGCATCCTCCACCTTTCGCCTACACAATATTGGCTCTGTTCTCTTCTCAGCAAGAGGATCTCCAGCGTCTAAAACCTGTCCACTTTCTGGCCCAGGAAGTCCAATCCCGACCATTGAGTAGGACTGATAGAACTTTTTCTCAATATTCCTGAGTGCTGCAGACTTCTTCTCCAGCTCCATTGATACATGTTCAGCCCGCTTTTTAATCTTGACCTCCTCGGCTTGTTTCTCTGATATGGCGTTAACCACTTCGACAAAACTTTTGACTTCTGTGGCAACAGTGTCTCGATAATCGTCAACATTTAGAAGGGTTATCTTCAACCAAACCATGTAGAGATGTTACATATTCACGCTGATAATTTATGAGGTGGGCAAAGCTAGAATGCCACGCAGATACGGCAGATACTAAGTGGCTAGTAACTTGTCTTTGGAGATCACCTGTTGACTCCCCGGACATTGGCTGGCTAACAAGCCCTTTAACTTGTTGAATAATGCTTGTTCTGAAACTCATGGAACTGATCCATTGACCTCCACATTGTTAAGGTTTTTGAAAAACAAAATAACCAAACACAATGTTGAGTGTGTGACACAGGCCAACTAATAAAAGATAAAGATAGATGACGCTCACACATTAGTGTGGAAACTTTTCAAATTGAAATAAAACTACAACAAAAAATATGAAACAAGTATAATTACCCCACTTTATAAATCATAGACAAAAGGTAAAGAATGATAAAAAATAAACTACAAATGGTCTTGTCGAAGAACCTAAAGTCATGTCTTCTCTTCATAACGAATAATTTTTCTTACTTCTCTCACATGCACCACCATCTAGATCAATTTCTCTTTGTTCTCTCAAATGCACCACCATCTAGATCTGTAACCGCAACCTCTAACTGGAACACACTCTAATTAATAACACCCTACAATCTCTAACTAGAATACACTCCAACTAGGAACACTCTCAACTTCTAATTAGAATACATTCAGTTAGGAATACATATTGGACAAAGCCAGTACACACATCGGACAAAGTACACCACGAAGAAAAGCTCTCCCTCCTCTAAGAGAGAGAGGGAGAGCCTCACTATAAAATGATACATTGAAACACACAATGATAAACTCAGTTCTGTTGTACTCTCCTATTTTCTTTTATTCACAATAAAACATATATATATATATATATATATATATATATGAAAAGAACCACGTAGATATAAAGAGTCAAATACTAAATACTCATTATCTTCGACAATTCTTCTCAAATTCTTCGTACCTCTTAAAATAACTCTATATCCCTACGATTCCCCGTATAATTGTATGTCGGCCACATTCATCGTATGATGAAGGACTCCCAACACACATCGAGGATCATTCTACAGTAAAGGCACGTAATAAGAACGGTTAGTGAACTAAAGCTGAATTAGCTAGAAAACAATTTTCCAAATTTTAGTAAATTCGAAGAATGCAATCATTGGGCACACAACTTCCAACACACACACAAGGTGCAAAAGTACACATAAGATTAAGCGTTCGAAGGGCTGGAAAAAATCCATATTACGGAGGATATGAATTTAAGACAGCTTATATAAAGATACTTTTGTGTGGACGAAACTGGGCAATTTAACTGGTAATACACCTAATGCCAGTTTATGACAGCATAAAATGTCACGACATTGCTTTGAAAAAGATGTCAATGACATTTCCTCATGAACATCTTTATAGAAAACCACTCTTTTCACATATTAAGCAGTTATCTGAAACTTATATTTTTTGTGCTTTCAACTCTTAAATCATATGCAAAGTACATACAAAAGAGAAAAGAATAACCTAAACCAAAAAGAAGAATCTCTTTTGAGACTCTATTTATATACTTGCTTCGGACATTGACAACAAAAATATAATAGAATACACCATCGCTAGTGGATAAACTAAATATAACCCATGACACAGTTCAACAAGCTGCTTCATTATCTCTGACTTCTAAAATGGCCAAGGAGGCAGAGGACACAGCCTGCGATGTGACCACCACGACTGACTGCAACTTCTTAACGGAACTTTTTGTTTCAACCAGCTTTGCATCCTCCAGCCCTCTGCATTCTTGACTTTGCAACGAGGAAAACTTTTTCTCAAGCTCTATCTTCAACCCTTCTCTAGTCTGGAAATTCCAACAAAAAATTCAATGTTTTGCCCATTGATGGAATATGACTGTGCACCTAATTCATACGAGCAGGTCTGACAAGAAATGCTATATTTGAAATTAAATGTTAATTGGTCATATACTGTAAGTGTGATCAAGCTGCCAACCGACTAGTTGCAGCAAAAGAGGACATGTGCCAATGCCTGTTGGGATTAACCAAACAAACTAAATAAAAATTCCTTATTTCAACACATAAGGATGAAAAGTACCAAACAAATATAGAGAGACGACAAGATAATTTTACATAGAAAACCCCAAATTTAAGGAAAAAACTACGGGGTAAACGGCTAGATCAAATTTACTATATCACAATTTTGATACATAATAGATCCACGGGAGAACAAACTCCCCAATACCAATTTACTGTAATTTCTACAAAATTGGTATATAGTGGTAGAAGACAATAAAAGAAGAATATTAGAGATTAAGAACTTGGCGAAGTTACCATTGACGATTGTAAGCCAATCTCAACAAAACATTCACTTTTCTTCAATCTACACAATTTTCTTTCTCCCTTTGCAGCAATTTTTCTCCAAAAACCAAGAAAAAACCCCAAAGAAGAAAAGCGTCTACGCTGTTTTTATCCCTTTCAATTAACCAAATCTAGAAAATCTTGGTTATTGCCCAAAATAGGGTTGTAAGTTCATGTATTTATGGAGGAGGGACAACCCAACAAACCTCCCCTTCCCAACTCCATGAAATACCTTTAGCCAGCATGGGAAGCTCCATCCATGCCTGCTCCATTCCTGCAGTAAACATGTTTCTCCTTTGACACAACTTTAGTCATCATGTCTGAAACATTTCTTTCAATATGAATTTTTGTTAACTCAAGAGATTTACTTTCCAACACATTTCTTATCTGGTGATATCTCACATCAATGTGCTTGCTCCATGAATGAAAACTTGAATTCTTACTCAGGTGAATTGCACTTTGGCTATCACAGTGTACAATGTGTACAATGTATCTCTCCTGTTCAATGCCAATTTCATTCAAAAATCTTTTAGTCCATAGCATCTCTTTGCAAGCCTCTGTAGTAGCAATAAATTCTGCTTTAGTTGTGCATAATGCAACACACTTTTGCAACCTAGACTGTCAAGACATAGCCCCATTAGCAAAATTAACAATAAACTCAAATGTTGACCTTCTTGTTTCCAAGTCACCTGCCATGCCTGCATCAGTGTAGCTAACCAATAAAGGTTTATCACTTCCAAAACACAAACATATTTTGGACGTACCTCTCAAGTACCTTATTATCCATTTAACTGCTAGCCAATGTTCTTTGCCCGGATTTACTAAATGTCTGCTAACTATTCTAACTGCATATGCTATATCAGGCCTTATACAAATCATAGCATACATCAAATTACCAACTGCAAAAGCATAAAGAACTTTTCTTATTTCCTTCATTTCTGTTTCATTTAAGTCACTTTTCTTCAACTTGAAGTGACCCCCAAGTGGAACTCCAACCGGCTTTACATCTTTCATGTTGAATTTTTCAAGTACCTTTTCTATGTACTTTTGCTGTGACACCCAAAGCTTTCTAGCTCCCCTGTCACGCTGAATGGACATTCCCAAGATTTGCTTTGCCGGTCCCAAATCCTTCATTGCAAAGGATTTGTTCAAGTTCTTCTTTAAACTTACAATCTTAGGCTTCATCATGTCTTACAATCAACATGTCATCCACATAAAGCAAAAGAATAACAAAGTCACCATCATCAAACCTCTTGATGAACACACAGTGATCAGAAACAGATTTCTTGTACCCATTCTATTCCATAAAAGAATCAAACTTTTCATACCACTGTCTAGGAGCTTGCTTCAAACCATACAAACTCTTTTTCTGTCTGCACACCATCCGTTCCTTTCCTCTGACTTTAAAACCCTCTGGTTGATCCATGCATATGATCTCCTCAAGATCACCATGAGGAAAGGCCGTCTTCACATCTAATTGTTCAACTTCCAAATCTAAACTTGCAGCCAAAGCCAGAACAATTCTAATAGAAGACATTTTAACAACAGGAGAAAAAATTTCATCGAAATCAATACCTTTCTTCTATCCGAAGCCCTTCACCACTAACCTTGCCTTGTACCTTGGTTGTGAGTTATTTTTCTTCATATTTGATCATGTAGACCCATTTATTCCTTAATATTCTCTTCCCTTAGGAAGATCCACCAACTCATAGGTGTGATTATCATACAAAGATTTCATCTCATCTTACATTGCCTTCAACCACTTCTCCTTTTCTACATGAGCTTTGATCTCATTGAAATTTTTCGGTTCTCCACATTCAGTAATTGTCACATATTCTGATGATGGATATCTTGTTGATGGAACTAGTTCACAAGCTGATCTCCTCACATTAGTTGGCTACCCTTGATCAGAATCTCCATGTTCCTGTCCAACATCATTAACAAACTCATTAGAAATATCATCAAACACCACATCCTCACCCTCATCATCCCTCGGTGGGGAAATAATTGTGTCATCCTGAGCCGCCTTTTCACTTCTAGCTAAGGTTGAAGGATATTTTATCTTTTCCAAGCTTTCCTGAGATTTAGTTTGAGGAACTTCTTCCTTGCCAAAGTCCTCAACTGTTTGATCCTCCCTGAAAATTACATCTCTACTTTGAATCAGTTTTCTATTCTTAGGATCCCAAAGTTTGTATCCAAACTTATCATCACCATATCCCAGAAAGATACATTCCACGACTCTAGAGTCAAGCTTAGCCCTTTGCTCCTTGGGCACATGTGCAAAGGCTTTACAATCAAAGACTCTCAAATGAGAATAACTGACCTTTTTGTAACTCCAAATCCTTTCTGGTATGTCACTGTCCAGAGCATGTGTGGGAGATCTGTTGATTAAATAACTCATGGCTTCGCCCCAGAAGCTTTTAGGCAACTTAGCTGAAGACAACATACTCCTAACCCTCTCAGAGATGGTCCTGTTCATTCTTTCAGTCACTCCATTATGTTGAGGAGTATAAGGAACTGTCTTCTCATGTCTAATCCCATGTTTGCTACAATATTCATTAAACTCAACAGAACAATATTCACCACCATTATCACTTCTAAGACATTTCAAGAGCTTACCGATTTCTCTTTCAACCAATACATGAAAATTCTTAAAGATGCCATAAACATCACTTTTATTTTTCATGCCATAAGCCCACACATTCCTAGAAGTATCATCAATAAAAGTGATAAAATAAATAGAACCGCCAAGAGATTTTACCTCCATAGGCCCACACACGTTAGAGTGTACCAACTCAAGAACTTCTGACTTCTTTGTACTTGTGCTTGCAAAGGATATCCTACGTTGTTTCCTGACCAAACAATGGTCACAAGGACTAATTGTGATGTTCTTGACCTTGGGAAGGAGATTTAACTTCTTCAAAGTCTCTAGTCCCTTCTCACTCATGTGTCCCAATTGATGGTGCCACAAATCAGTAGTGGAATCAAATGAGGAGATATTAACCTCCCCTCGAACCAGAGTCATCTCAGTTTTTTACAAACTACAATACTTCTTCCCTTTAGCAACAACAAGAGAACCTTTCACAAGTTTCCACACACCTTGTGCAAATTGTGAACTAAATCCTTCATCATCAAGCACTCCGGTTGACAACAAACTCATCCTTAAATCTAAAATATGTCTGACATTTTTAAGCACCAATCTATAACCTGTGTTTGTTACTATATGCACATCTCCAAGTCCCACAATTTTGGAAGTATCACTATTTCCCATCTTCACTATTCCCAAATCTGAAGATTCATAGGTAGCAAAGAAATTTCTGCTTGGAGTTGCATGAAATGATGCTCCCGAGTCAACTACCCAACTAGCATTACAATCGACCGTCAAACAATCATTCCCACAATCAGCAAAGAATCACCATGTCATCATGCACAACATTAGTGTTCGTTTCTCCTTGATCCTTGTTGTCCTTATTTTTTAAGTCTTTCTTAAGCTTCCAACAATCCTTCTTCATATGACCTGTCTTGTCACAATAATAACACTTCAAGTGCTTCCTCGATTTAGACCTTCCTCGACTCTTGTCCCTTCTGTCTGTGTCTCTATTTCTTGATCTACCTCTTGCCTCTTCTGACACTAATGCATGAGACCCTGAAGTTGGTAGAGATTTTCTTCTCACCTCCTCATTCAATAAACTGTTTGTTACCATGTCCATTGTGAGTTTTCCATCCAGAGCAGCATTGCTCAAAGATATCACCAATGTTTCCCAACTCTTTGGCAAAGTGTTGAGGAGCAGGATAGCTTGTCATTCCTCATCTAGAGTCATCTTCATCCTGGCAAGTTGAGTAATAATACTCTTCATCTCATTGAGATGCTCACTTATGTTAGTTCCATTCTTATACCTCAAATTCACCAATTTCCTTATCAAAAGGGTCTTATTGCCAGCAGTATTCCTCTTATAAACTTCTTGGAGTTTATCCCATATTACTTTTGAGGACGTCAATTCAAAACATGATGATACACAACTTCATCTACCCATTGTCTCAAACAGGCCATAGCCTTCCTATCCAACTTATTCCAGTCTTTTTCAGTCACCTCTGCCAGTTTCTGACCAGTGATAGGTTCATATAAATCCTTAGAATATAGATGATCAATCATCTTTCCTTTCCAATAATGCCAGTTACTAGGCCCCTTAAGAGATATCATCTTAACATACTTCTTATCAGCCATCTTGTTGAAATATAAATCACAGACACACCAACTAGGCTTTTAAAAATTTTGTCAAATACTTGGTGGGCATCAAATATCAACAACCAAAACTTGCAAACCTATTTGCTCTGATACCACTTGTTGGGATTAACCAAACAAACCAAATACAAATCCCCTATTTCAACACGTAAGGATGAAAAGTACCAAGCAAATAGAGAGAGATAACAAGATAATTTTACATAGAAAACCCCAAATTTAGAAAAAAACTACGGGCAAACGGTCAGATCAAATTCACTATATCACAATTTTGATACAGAATAGATCCACGGGAGAACAAACTCCCAATACCAATTAACTGTAATTTCTACAAAATTGGTATATAGTCGTAGAAGACAATAAAGGAAGAATATTATAGATTAAGAACTTAGCGAAGTTATCATTGACGATTACAAGTCAATCTCAACAAAACATTCACCTTTTCTTCAATCCACACAATTTTCTTTCTCCCTTTGTATCAATTTTTCTCCAAAACCTAAAAACCAGAAAAACCCCAAAGAAGAAAAGCGTCATATATTACTTTTATCCCTTTCAACTAACTAAATCCAGAAATCTTGATTTTTGCCCAAAACATAGTTGAAAGTTCATGTATTTACGGATGAGGGATAACCCAACATGTATAATATCACCACGTCAGTATGTCACGTGGAGAAAGCAATAAAAATGACTTAACTTTTTATAGCAAACAATAGAATTATTTTCAGCATTGATAAAGCTATATATGTAATTTGAAAGTGAATTATATTAATTTTATAATTAACTAAGAATGAAATGATCAATGTGTAACTAGAAATACTATATTCAAAATTAGATGTTAATAGAGTCATACTGATAAATATTAAAGATTAAATTTTTATGTTATAAAGATGGTCGTATAATGGTAGTAGCAGTTAAAATGTCATTAGGGTGAATATACGAGTTAATTATTATAAGATTTTTGAATTGTTTGTAATTGTGTGAATTTGACATCCGAAATTGAGATTTTGATATTATTGATGTTGTATGTTTTATATGAAGTGATAATGAGTAGATTTAATTTAATTTAGTATATATATGCATCAATTTAGCATATGAAAAAAAGATAATATGGGCTAAATTATTATAAGTATTTAGGTTATCTTAATAACCATATATATTATCTGATTGTATAAGTTTTGTTGTGCTCTTATTTGAATGACTATGATTTTTACATGACTAGAATGAGAGTTAGTAATTAAAACCTTTGAACCGATATATATTATTAATGTAAAACCCGTGACTCGAGTCAGAGTTTTACGGGAGTGAACCAGTCGGTTCAACCGTCGGTTCGAGTCGAGTCAGCTTCATGGACCGCGAGCTGAGTTGAGGCCAGCTGTGAGTTATGAGCGATGAGAGTCATGTATGCTCAAGTGTACGATGATAACGCCTAAAAGATGATGAAAAATGGGTTATCAAGTATATGGAGGTATGCAGTATTGATTGTTATTTTTATTTGATCGTAGAATATTTTTAGGGCCGAATGACGAATTAGGACGCGATATAGATGATGTTCGGGTGGGTTATTAGTTATAGAGCATGTCATTTGGATGTTGTTGTGTTTGTTTGATTTTATGGGATTTTTCCATATTTTTCTGGATTTTTTTAGGATTTATTACGAGACTAGTTATTATTATTGACTCGAGTCGGAGTCGAGTCAATGTTTAATTTACAAAAATGCCATCGCACGCTACTTCTTCTTCCTCCCGACCATTCTCACCCAAACCCTCGCCGCCCCTCATTGCTGCGTGCTGCCGCCGCCGCCGCCGACGCCGCGCTGCCGCCAATCGACGCCGCCCCGCCCCGCCGTGAAGTCGCCGTGCCGCCACGACCCACCCCGGCCACTGCCTCGCCGCCACGACGCCGGATTTGCCCCACGAACCGCGACGCTCCGCCCGTCGATTCGCCGCCGTCCGGGCCGCGCCGCCGCCGCCGTGACCCCGAGGACCACCCCCTTGACCTTCGCCGACGTTTCCCCCATCCTCCCGACCGCCGTCGAGGCCGGCCGGAGCCTCGATCGGAGAACGCCGCCGCCGCCGCCCACTTTCGACGCCGCCGCCGACGGCCATCGCCGCCTCGGCTACTTTGTTTGACACCACCATCGGACCAAGCTCGTCGAGCTGGTGCCGATAGACCCCCTGATTGCCCCGTCCCGAATCGTCGCCGGAAAACCGTCGGAATCCGCCGGAAAACCGCCGACACTCGCCGGAAAACCGCCGACGAAAATTGGATTCGTGGGAAATTCGCCGGATCATCCGCCGAACGCACCCAGTCCAATCTGATCGGACTTCGGACGCCGCTAGGTGCCGAATTCGAGTTTCGAGCCGCGAAACGGAAACCGTAGCCGTCGCCGATTTTCGACGACGCGAGGTATAATTTATTTTAACTTAATTAATTGAAAGTATTGATTATTAGAATTTGCATGCTATGATTGATGAATTTTGCATTGTAATTACTTATATAAATGTGGATTTGATTTAGAATAAAATATGAAATTTGTGGAATTGTGTGGTGTTAAAAATAGAAGTTATTAAACTAATTAGGGTTATTAGGTAATGATCATGATCTAATGCAAACTAGCCTAAGTAGACTTGCTAGAATTGATATAGGTTAATGTGTGTTGCTTGATGAGTGATTGTGTTGATTGTGCGTGCATGCTATAGGATGTGTGATTCATCATGCGGGCGTTAGTTTTTAGCTTGATTGTGTAGGTACGGTGTAGGAGCTCGCCGCCTAGGCGCGTGGACCCGTTTGGAGCTTCTACCAGGTCCGTTTAGGACTCGTTCTCTGTTTTACGCTATTCTATTGTATATTTGATTTATCATGTGCAGGACGAGTTAAGTGGCGTTTTATCGGATCCCACTTAACTCGGGCCATTTAGCCAACAGTTTTATTTCGGATTAATAACCCTCGAGGATGAGATCCCTCGAGTTTGTTTTCGAACTTCAGATCCAGCTCACGATGCCTTCGGGCCTATTGTATAAATCCCAACCCAGGCCTATATATATATAGTTTTCGTGTTTTCGGTGAGAGATGGAATGAGGGTTACTTGCGGCCACGTCTTCAGATAGGGCGTGTGCCCGGAAGAGCGGGCTCTGGAGCTGGGGAGAACCCACTTCGTTCCCGAAGGATCCGGACAACTCCACCTTTGAGTTCCTCAAACCCGGAGAAGTGTGGAGGTTTACGGGTACTGCAATGCAGCGCATGTCTAGACTTGTGGTTCAAAGGGTACTGAAGGCGACTGCCTGAGAGTGCTCGGCCTTTGTGCTCAAGGCCAGGAGTAATATGGAAGGTGCAGAGGGCGGTAAGGAATGAAATTTGATGCGAGAAGCAATAGAGAAATGGCCAAGGTATGAGAATGAGAAAGATAGGGGACGCTGTCGACCCGAGGGCGACGGCCCGACGACGACGGCTCCCGTATGTGCCCTGATGAGAGTTCTTGAGGAAGTATATGGTTTTGATTCAACAGGAGAGTTTGCTCTCCTGTGCCAGATTGATATTAGTTATTTTCCGGGCCGGTAACACTCGTTACTGACGGTTTTTCTATATATATGTAGGTGAGGAATGCGAGCGATGAAAGCTGTCGGGACTGCGGAGGAGCAGCACGGAACCGCGCACACATGTACCTGCCGCGTGTAATGTATAATGATGGTTGTTTAATGCTGTGTGGATGATTATTACAATGTTTTTGTCTTGATGAATTACTTGTTATGAAACGAACTGATAAATATGAATGAGTAGGGAGCCTTGGAGTTCAGACTCGGCTCGGGTAAAAATGAATGAGATAATGATTTAATGTCATGGTAGATTATTATGTGTTATCGTATTTTCATAAAATATTATATATTTTCTTTTGGTTTCTCATTTATTATTTTGTCTTGTTTTTGCTTGTACATCACAGCATGCATGTAGGACCGCGTTAGAACCCAATCGTTCTCATTCATGCATTTCATATTTGCATCTTCATCTTGAGACGCCGAGAGTAGATCCTGGTCGGCTTAACCGAATCTAGTAGATTAACGAACGGTTCGGTCGCCGGTGACATTTCCGGGTCGGTTCACGGGTGAGCCGAAACGGGGTGTTACAATTAATATACTTACAGATAACAATATCAAAATTATATAAAATTATTTTAAATAATTGACATTAACATTAATAATTAATCAACAACTACGAGTCCAAAAAACCCAAAAATCAGAAAACAAATGTAGGCCGAGGGGCGGACCAACCAAACAGATGAGCATTGGCTTTATCACCCGGACAATTAAACTTCCATTATTAACCCCACAACGCAACCTCAACTCTGCACCACTCCAAGGGTATTTCCGGTATTTCAAGATAGCCACAAACCTAAAATCACTTCACTCCCGCATGGGCCATAGCTCTATC
Organism: Piper betle; assembly: GCA_033002965.1. Classification (NCBI taxonomy): domain Eukaryota; kingdom Viridiplantae; phylum Streptophyta; class Magnoliopsida; order Piperales; family Piperaceae; genus Piper; species Piper betle. The sequence goes on along the minus strand of JAURVB010014538.1, from coordinate 90,219 downwards.
TTCGTCTTCTCCGATTTCTCCGGCCGACCTCCGGCGAGTCACCGGCCGATCTCAGGCTGCTTCCATGGCGGCGCCTGCTTCGGCGGCTGCGATCTCCGCCCCTTGTAACCTCCATTTCATTGAACTGTCCCCTTGAATTGGTTCTGATAGCACATTTATGCCTCGAGCTCGCTTCTAGGATTGTGTTTGTTCCGATTTTTCTGTGTAGGCTGCCTTTGAATTTCTTGTGTTTTTATTCATCTGGTAGAAAAACCTTTGGTTGATATTGTTGTTGAGGTGTGATTTTGAGGTGGTGGCGCTGTTGTAGGATGCCATTCTCGTACTGGTCCTAGTAGTTTTGGAGTTAATGATTTATTCGGCGAATTGGACGGTAGGGTTATGTGGGTTCAATTATTTGGTGTGTTTTTGTTGTATACGAATATTTGGTGAATATGTTGTTGTTTAAGATTCATTTTGAGATAATGGCACTGGTGTTGTATATGAATGACTTTCATCATATTTTATGGTAATTTTTTTTTCTGATTTTTAGCTTTTAGGGTTGTATATATTCGATCAATTGTTTTGTGCAATCCCTTGCGGTCCTAGTTTCTTGGTACATTTGTTTTGGTTGATGATGTGGTGGAACTGTGGATATGTTATTGCAGATTGATTTTGAGGCGCTGGTGGTATTGTGGGGCGCCATATGTAAACTGTTGGTCAGGCTGGGCTCGGATGTAAATACCGTACTTTTGTTTTTGGCTCGTCTATTTGCTTAGAAATTCTGTTGTTTCATATTTGTGCACAAATTGGCTCGTGGGTTATGTTTGGTTTGGTTCTTTTGTGTGATCCGGCGTTGGGAATCCCTTGTGGTTCTAGTCCCTGGGTGCATTTGGTTTGATACTGTAATCGGCAATGCAGTGAAGATGCTGTTACCCGTTAATTTTGAGGTGCTGGTGCGCATTAATTTGGAGGTGCTGGTGCTATTGTTTATCTTGTTTAGGTGCAGTTGGATCTCAATTAAGATCTCAGATACTAATCTATTCAATTTATGTTTTCTCATAATTTTGATTGGTAGTTTTTCCATTATAAATTTTATGCTGCAAGTTAGCTCCTACAGATAGGTTCATTTGATTGATTCATGCAACCTGGCTTATGTCATCTTTCCGAGTGGTGATGGCATTGTTTATCTTGTTTATGTGTAGTTGGATCTCAGTTTAAGTCTGGCGATGTTAAGCTCAGAGAGATGGGGGCATCGGGAAACCGTGGGAGAACCGCATTGTGGAGCAGCTTGAATCAAGGGAAGCAGCGGCTGACAGTCTGTGCCGAGCATAAGTAAGACTTTCATTGACTTCTGTAATGTGGATTTGTTTTTTGTTATCTGCTTGCATTATATTTGGGAGTTGATGTGAACTCAACTACTGAGAACAAAACTGGACTTAAAAATACTAATATGAATTTTTCGTTCTGTGTGGAAGTTTTATGATCTGAATTGGCATGGTCCAGAGGCCTGAGGAAAGGGCAGTTTTTGGTCATTGAAAGTTAATTCCACAAATGTCATAAGCCATTAGGATAGGGGACATTTGATGGCGGGAACAAGATTGTCACTGTATGATAAAATATATCTCATCTTTACTAATGCCTGTCATCGTAGTATAGAAGACATCTGCCTTAGTCTTAAGATCATTTTTGTGATTGACTGTTGTTTTACTACTAATTTGTTGGCCACTCAATTGAGATTCATGGTAGCAAAAATAATATCTGGAATTTCTATTTCTCGTGGTGATTATGTGTGTAGCAATGGTTCCAGAGGTGGAGGCGGTGATTTTCTGGCAGGATTTATGGTAGGAGGAGCTGTATTTGGTACCTTGGCCTATGTCTTTGCTCCACAGGTGTTTTATTCTTCAAAAATTGTAATTTTTATCATTTATTTATAATGGTCTTTTATTATCTTTGGTAACTAATGGGCGATTGAGGATCCTTAGTTTCTATATTGGTTATTGTAGCTCATTTAGGGAGTCCTACTTTGTTGGATCTATTTATAGAGAAGGTCAACTTTCTAAACTAGGGCACTTAGTTATGAGATCAACCTCACAACTTGGATTAGTAGTTTTCATTTCTACTCCAACCGATGTTTTAAGTCTTCACCCTTAACTCGAAAGTTAGGGCTACTTACCATTCCCCTTCACTAGCTGAGGGAATTAAAGAGTCTTCCGACTGGTTGTCTACTGGCAATAGCATTGGCACCTTAAAACTAAAAAGAGAATGGAATGCAAGGTAGGGCACTTAGTTGTTCTAATCCAATCCTTTTGATCCTTCCATTTTAGTTGCAGAATCTACTATATGAAAGGGAGTTTTTCAAAGTGAAAATTAATGATCGATGAAAAAGGGTCCCATCAGAGTCCAATAGATGATTAATAGTGAACTTGTTGCCAGTTGTTTATGGAGTCCTGTTTCTTTCTGAGATTTCTAGACAGTGTGACTTCTAAATAGGTGCAGAACTGATTATAAATTTATAACTGATATATTCATCATATATATTGTGAGTATTATTTTTTCTCAATAGAATTTATGCATAAGATCATACTTCTTCATTATTCTTTCTATTAGCTGTTGTATATTTAAACACAGATTAGAAGGTCTATCCTCAATGAAGATGAATACGGCTTTAGAAGAGCTAAGCGGCCCATATATTATGATGAAGGTTTGGAGGTAATGACCATTTACTCAAAAAACAACTTGATTTCTGTGACAATTTCTAATTGTATTTTTTTTTCACATTTACAATTGAAATCAGAAGACACGGCAGACTCTGAATTCAAAGATAAGCCAGCTCATTTCTGCAATTGATAATGTTTCTTCCCGTTTGAGAGGTGGCAACAACGCTCTGAAAGAACAAATAGAAGCTGACCCCGAAGTTGAAGCTGCTCTGTAGGACTTCGCTAAATGCATTTAGACGGTGAAGTTCTGCATCCATGATGATTCTGATTTTTTTATAAATTTGCTTATCTTTTGCCACGGTGGTTCTATACATAATATGAATATAATCTTCTTGATACTAGCTAAGCAGTTTATGTACTAAGATTTTCAGACCTTTTGACAAACTTCTTACATGGCCTGAGTCCCAAAGCTGTCTTAGAAAAGTTTGGGCCTTGGTGAAAGATTTTGAACTGCTCTATGAGGGAAGAAAACAATTGTACTTTTGGAAGTAAAACATCTTCAGATCTATTATCAGTCTTCAATACCTTGCAAAATTCATCACTAATTTCGAGCAGTTTGAAACGAGATGCAGGCATGCTTGGCGATGGGATGCACTGAAAATTGATCAAACTGTGAACGATGCATGTGTTCTATCCATTTATGTATATTGTTTAGGTTTTGGGAAACATGGGCAGAATAAGAGCAAATCCAGGGAGGAAAGTTTTTGTTCCCCACTTGTTCTTATTTGATTTGTGCCATAAAAGCATTTGACTAGGATTGCGATCAATTATGATGCCAAGCTCTTCCTGCCCATCATCTGTTGAAACTTTGCATCTCTAATTGATGGCGTGGACAAATTATCATTTTGACAATTCGGATTGAAATATTAGTGCAATGTAGGTGAACTGGAAACTTTGTTTCCTAACTTTTTAAGAAAAGATTGGAAGGGCACTTGTGATACTCAAGTCTTCTAAGATTGTTTGGAGAAATTCTTCCCAAACCAGAACCATTTGTGTAATGGTCTTTCTCTGTTCTACTTAACTACTAGTGCCAATTAGAATTGTGGCTCTGTTCAACATGGGCAAATGGGATTGTCCATGGGCTTACAATTGACGCAAGTATTCAGCTATTTTCGAATGCTAGACAGGAAAGACACCCATTTCTTATCATGGGCTTCCTTCCTCTCGTTTGATGGCAAGGAAGCCACTACAGTTTCAGTGCAAGGCATAAAACGAGGCCGCTAATAAAAGGATTTTTTACCCTAAACGTCTCAAGCCATATATCTAAAAGGATATTCATTCCTTTGGAGCGAAAACCTTTTTGTTAGATTATGTTCAGCATCAAAGTCCAGAACACACTTCTGTACAAAGTGCTAAGAAGACTTTCATGCATCCTCCTTGTTATTCACACTTTGGTTAGTGAATTATGCCTTTGCGGGCCTATAGAGATATAACCATTTCGTGGATAGCCGGCTCTTAGCAGGGTCACCGACGTCGACTGCGTCATCGTTGCCCTACTTTCATCATCCCCTTTCCGCTGAAGTCGACAGTAACCTAACTTTCTTCTACAAATGCATTCAAACACCATCATGCATATGCTCTAACACAACCTAACCTGAAGTAGAAAGCAAGCTCAAAAGAAACCAAAAAAAAAAAAATGCTCCGCCGTCAACAGTCTCCTTTCATCTTGTGATGCACTAGTGCTTCAATTAGTTCTTGTAAGTGCTGTATATAATACTTATCATGTTAGGTTCCCCATTAAGATCATAAAGGGAGACCAATTACCTAGCAACATGGAGAGTTCTCTACTTTAGTGGGAAGCTGTTACCTTTTGTTCTTCACTTTTAGTTGTTTATATACTCGTGTTAGTAGTGAATCATGGCCCTTTCCTGGTTGGACTATTCCCATTTTTGTTTGCTTGTTTTATTTACATCCACTGCATCCAAACTTGGGCGTGAAATAGTAAAATTATTGGTCTAATGTCACTCTTCCCAAGATCTGGATCTCCGTAAGTAAGTTATATAACCCATAAATCTTCTAGAATTCCGCGAAAACATAGAGAGTTCCCACATGAATCATGAATAATTTTATTCTTCAAGCATGAACGCATAATCGTACTGTAATTTAATCATACGCAATTTCTTAAATTTGACAAAAATATAAACAACGAAGCTGGTGGTGCGAAAATTGTTCATGTCTAGGTTGGAGATCAGAAGATCACCCTAATTATCTAAAACAACTGTTTTTCTTTCTTTTTTGTCTTTTATTAAAAATAAATTCTTCATACTTATTTGCTTAACGCGGGACCCATTTTTGGCCACACGGATCGACGTGGGCCCGTCTTTGAATACTGTGGCACGTGTGAGATTGGGAGGAGCACATGCTTCTCCGTTTTGGAGTGAGTGCCCCTTCTTTCGTGACACCCACGGGGGAGGTGTAGGCGTCAGGGAATCTCTCGAAGCCAAATCCTTTTTTTAAAAAAAAATGCCAAACGTGCATTGAAAAAGAAATGATACCAAACAAACAGATATATATTGCGTCTTTGGCACTACAATTCAGTACAATTCTTTATACAGTTCATTCGTGGATATATAGCAATACTGGTTACTTAAGTAGGAGGAGATTTTTTTCATTAGTGTAATTATATATAGAGTTGCGCTAAATATATTTTTAAATTTTTATTTATTTATTCTTTGTTCGATTTGTAAGTTATTTTATTTATTTGTAGCAGTATTCCAAGATCCAAAATGGGCAACTCCAACCATTTTTTTTTTTCGGTCAGTCCGGTATACAATAATAATGGAATAACATGAACACGCAAACACATACACACAAATTTAAGAAAATGAAGCATAAAATTCATGATAGTTAGGTTTTCACTTCTCCCCTAACACATGTACATAATTATCATCAAAACTTGATTATATAAGTTGATCAGGCATCTATCACGTGGTTTATCATGATCAACTAAAGAATCTTTTGATTATCTTTATGGGCTTCCCTACATTATCATATGGTTTAAAATAATCATCCGACCATATATTGTCGAATCTGTGATGTAATTGGGTGGCACTAAACAAGCAATTAGTGCAGCAACACTCTGGGGGGTCACTAAGCATATAAGTATTATACACATTTATCAACTATTATGGTATGGAACAAGAACATTATTTGAGTAATAGGCAACAAAACCCATTGCTTATACCATCTAATAATGTACTTTAATTAGGTTCCAAAGATGTAATAGGCAACAAGCTATTGCTTATATCATCTAATAATGTACTTTAATTAGGTTCCAAAGTTGGACAAAGTTGATTAGACTGTTGCCTTGTCACATTGACATTGATGCAGGGCCGGCTATACCTGCTGTACCTGCTATGCCCAATTTCCACTTGATATGGCTAGATATAGTCTTTGTGTTTTATGTCAAAAATTGAACCTCTTGCCACTAAGCTATTTCCTAATTGGGTCCTTGAAATTCTTCCACATATAGTTCAACATGCACAGTGTATAATTAGGATTTATTTGTTGATTATCACAATCATTAAATTATTTATTATAATGATCAGCTTTTAGATGATTAGATGGGTCTGTTCTTGACTATTGCATCATATGGGGAGTACTTCCCATGTGCTCTTATAAATTCAACCTTTATTAATACTCAATCTTTCTTCGGTTCCTGCTAGTCAATGTATTGGACAAATTATTAAAGCAACAGGAAAAAAGAAAATGTTAAACCCTGGCTGGCATGATTTTTTTTTCCCAAAGCATAGTTGGTATGGTTTATTATCAATGTATAGTAGACTATAATTTCTGACGCATAGTTTTCAAAAAAAAAATTTTATTCCAAAAACTTCCCATATAACCCTCTTAATTTCTCTCCGTAAATTTCTAAGACAAATTTCACATATTCTCTATTAGTAATTTTTTGTGATTAACCAACTTCTCAAATCAAATAAAAAAAAGCTTTTAAGCAAATTACTTTTTTTAGTTTAGTTAAATCAATACATATTATATATAAATATAAATTATTGAACTTTAAACTGTGATGCGAGTTGACTCGTATAAATTCCATATAATTGTCTTTAATGGTCTAGTCTAATTCTAAGGCATTAGTAAAATTGTGAAATTAATTTACATTGTTAAAATAAATTTTTAGCATAAATGGTATTTTCCTGTAAATCAAATGTGAATGAGATTATAATTATTAGTGAGTGTAAGTTGTAAATATGAGATGTATTGCTTCTTTCTTTCACTTTTTCAGCCCACAAACTTATGAATTGGATTTATATGATTATGGGGTGTATAATCTTATAGATTGGTTTGTAGTATTTTTTATACGGGACTGTAAATCGTATAAAAATTGTGTAAATATGATTCATAATTAAAAGGCTAATCTCACTAAATCGTTAATGTAGATTTATAATCAAAATTCACGGGTGCAAATAAGATTCCCCATTTTACTAACCCTCCCAAAAAACAACAGAGTTGGCACTTAAAAGAGATTATTTGACAGTAAATTCTTTTAACATTTTTACTCTTGAACGGATTTTGGTGACTAGTTCTTCAATAATGACATAAATCATTTGGGCAACTAATGAACATAAAACTGTAATGCGATGTCTAGTTGGAGTTGCGGTTGCCATAAACAATTTAAAATACTATCAACACAGATCCAAATTGTCAAGTTAGTGTATTAGTTAATATATTATGGAGATATAATGGTGGTTGTTTCATGCGTTATTAATTTACATTAAAAATACTGTTTACCCAAATATTTTTTAGGGTTGTAAGTCTCCAATCAGATTCCTTCCATTGATCAAATAATCTTGGTTGTTGCCCTCATCCCAGTGGGTACAGGCATTTGACAATCTTAGATATAGAATCCCAAGAAATCAGATTATTCATCCAAGCATAGTGATTTGGTGGCTAATTGAATATTAATAAACGATTGATCCTTCATGGGCCATCCTCATGAATTTCTTGTTGCATCCTCAACTTGCCAACTTGAAGAATTGACAACCATTTCTAATTCCGCACTTAACATTTTTCTAATTGGCTAGTCTAATCTGAGCTTATGTCTAGCTAGAACAGTCTCAATGTGGTTTTTTTTTAAACTGCACATTAATTTCTCACCCTAAATGTTTAATTGTATTAATTAGTTGTTTTTATTGATTATAACAGGTCCAAATTACACATTAATAACACGCATCAATTTTATATATTTATTGTTATCATATACACCATATTGAAGTATAGTACATTATCACAAGCTTGGGTCTTCTTGTATATAGAGTTGTCAATGGCCCGGGTAAAAAAAGGCACCTGACTCGATCCAACCCAAAAATATTTGATTTAGGTTTTAACCATATTGGGTTCGGGTCTGTCGGTTTGGATTTTACTAGTACTTCTTTCATATTGGGTCTGGGTTCGGGTCTAGAAGGACCCGAACCCAATAAATATTTATTTTTTATTTTAAATTTTAGTTTTTCTTTATATAATATTATGTATATATTATATCTTATAAAATATATTATATATTTATTATAAAAAGTAATAATTATCATAAAATATTTAATTTATTGTGTATTTTTATATAAATGTATATGATATATTTATTATCGCTTCATGTTAGGGTTTAAGTTGAACAAAATATATTTGGGTCGGTTCAAGTTAGGGTTGGGTATCTCTTAACATGTCGGATTCGGGTCCTGTAAAACTCGGACTGTTCCGACCCATTAGCAATACTAATTATATATATATACACGAGGCTTTTTAAGCAAGTGGTAGTTTAATGGCTAGAAAGTGTCATTAAACTTTTTGTCAACAACTTTTATTAGGAAGAAAAAAAACAACTACATCCAAGCCTTTGGGCATCCAACTAGTGTCCCTTAATCAATCACTAGGGCATTCATAGCAGGATGGAAGCATTCCTCAATTACATTGCTTAATTAATCCTTGTGTACACAAATAACAAATAACATTCCCATGCATTTGATATGTATAAATTTATGGAACAAATTCTATGCTGCTGCCAAGTACACTTGAGTATTTCCACAATGATCAATAAACTAGCTTTTGATATATATTAGCTATATATCCATCTTGATTGAAGTGATTGCCAGGAATGTTTTGTCTCAATTTCGTACTTTATAATCCTTTCTTATTTAAGGACTTATCAATCAATCATCTTTTGTTAGTGATCATTAGCGTTGTTGAAAAGGAGTCATATAGCAATCTTCTTTATGGTATTTATCTTTTTTATATGAATCTTAATTGTATGGAGCTCCCAACTGTCAGTCTATGTAGTAAAAATAATCATCCCATTTGCATTATCTTATTTCACCTTTATTAAGAAAAAATAATGGCTTAAGATATGGCTTAACTAAGTTATAAAACATTTAAATATGTGTTTATTTTATGCTTGTTTTCAAGCGAACAACAATCTATGCAGATCAATGTTTGGACAAAGCACATTTTTAAATGGTTTAAAGTACATGAAGTGTTATTTTTTACATCATTGTTTTATATGGTTATGATTTTCATAGACTATATATATTATATATAATACTGATCTTCTTCCTAGACAGAAATATATTCTAGTATTTGACCTTTTTAATTGAAAGCCGTAAATGCAATGATCAAAACTTCTTCTTTTTTGGACTCATATTAAAATAAGAGTTTAGGGTTAATATAATAACTTGTTTGTTTTCTCCCTAATAATAGTTTTTGACAAAAGTTACTTTCTAACCACAAGATTCATCTTAGTTTAGACTTGATCTCTAGCAAATTATTACATAAAATAAAGAATAGCAATTAACAATCCCTAAGTTCTTGCAATAGTTCTATTCTCTACTAAAATATGACTTCTAATATAATAAGCAAATGAAAAGTTACATAAGAAATTCAACCACATGCTTAGTGAGTTAAATAAAGCTTTGATACACTTTTTCTACTTTATTAGTGGCCAAACAAAATCATAAGCCTTAGGGTTGGTCAAAGTTCGATTAAACTTGATTTTGCTCGCTACTCGACTTGAAAAAACTCAATTGAAGCTTGACTTGATATTAAATGAGTATGGCATGGACTTTTACCCGTTCAACTCGGTTCGATTTGAAACTCAATGTTTAATGTAGGGAATAATATTTTCGACCATATTTATCTTAAAATTCTTAATATAAGTTTAATTAAATTATAAACTATTATTATATAATATTAATTTTAAATAAAACTATGCATAATTAAATTATCTTTTATGTATAATAATGTGAAAGATGAGGTATTTTAATTATTAATTAAATTTTAGTATAAATTATATGAAAGAAGTGTATTAATAAATATACATTAACCTAGCTCAAACTCAAACCAACTCAAATATTTATTAACTCGGCTCAGAACTCAAAGTCAAATGAGTCGAGTTTGACATGAGCAAAACTCGACTCAACTCGTCTAACGAGCAACCCTAAGCCTTGAACAAAAATTAAAATTAAGGTTATTTCTAAACGATTTGTTTTATTTTTTCTAACACAATTTCCAAACAAACTAAATAAAGTAAAAAAATAAAGTCTTTTCTTTTGATCTTGGAAAAACGAATGCCGTTGCCACGACAATATCGACTATGTGTGTAGGTCGATCTGACACACGGCCGTCATAGCCACCAATAAAAGTTTTAGAAAAGTGCCTGCTTTTAGTAATTTTCCAATGTAAGGCTCTTATTTTAAAAATTTTCTCACGATTTCATTGAATGAGAATGGTGTGGTGAATGTCTGGTGCACCGATAGGAGATTTGGATTCACATAGTTTTCTACGGAAGGATATAGATAATGTAAGATAATTTTTCGAGAAAATAAATCAAATTAATTTACATTAATGTGATTTACTGCATATTCTAAATATTGAAGTGATGAAAAATATATATACATTCATGAAATGCATTTTTTTATGCTAATTTGAAGAAGGATATATATGGGCAAATGTGATGATGAACGGGGAGCTACATTGATAGCTTCAGATATATACATTGTTCAGTGGTTTCTGTGTTACACAATTCCATTGAGTTGATGGTGATTTATAGGGAAAATCATGATCTGTTTATTAGTAGGATTTAGGGTTTTGGGTTAATACAAAAGAGTAGATATAGTGTCTAACTTCGTCAAATCTGGGTGTTCTTTGTGATTCTTTGTAAATTTTTAAAAAATAAAAATAAAAACAGGGTTTTTCTCGGTTACATCAGTCTGATCCTTCATCTACCTCAAACAACAAAACTGATCTTTCGTGGCTTGTGTGGCATGACTGTGTGGTTGTGAAGAAAACCACTGTGCATTAGGCAATGCTAGATGTTATTTAAAAGATCTGGGACCAGTGGTTCTCCATTTTGGAATCTGATGACACATTGAGATTATCAAGATAACCCATTTCTTAATTTTTCTAAGGGCATATGACGACAAGTTGGAGCCAGTCATTTGGCTCGAACTTACATGGAAGAATCACAAGAAAGCAAGTGCTACGAATCATTCAAAACATGAGTCAGAATTTGGATGGAGATGACCAAGAAATGTAGAGCACTTGTGCCGAATTTGCTGCTAAACTTCTGTTGAATTTCTTTGTTGCTTACAATCATGGTAAAACAAAAGAGCTGGCAAGAGCTTGACAAAAGCTAGAGTAAGAAAGCGATCACGAATGTATAATTATAATAATACATGCATGAGCCATGACTTTGAGCTGGTGGACGGCTAAGTTCATCATTTTATATCTAAAATATATATAAAACATGAGTACATTGTTTAGTAGTATGAGGGGTGGGGTTTATGATTAACGTCATATGTTTCTATTATTATTAATGAAGTATATATGTTAACTTATTTGTAATTACTAAAGGTTTGAGACTAAGTGCCAATCCAATCATTTGATTGGTTTTCTTGATATCAATAGAATAAAATGATCATTCCATTTCACCACTTATAATGAATCTATGTTGGAGATGTATATGTTTTTATTTCATACTAGGTTTAGAAACCTGTTGTGTGCAACTAATACACTATATACCAACTTATACATATCTTCTTCTAGCCAAGTCTAGTGCAATATATATCTCTACCTGTTCTTCCAAGCTGCTTTTTCCCACTTTTTCCTAGCTTCCAATTTTATTTAATAAGGGGAAAAAATGAGAACCATTGAAGTAGATCCCCATAGAGGCAACGAGAATAAACAAATTTTGCCTTGGAAAGCATCTAGTTTGGCAGGGCATGATTAAGGTTATGCAGTCCACAAAGGAAGAGGGCCCTTCTCCCCTTCATGACCACAACTAAACATAAGAGAAATCAACAAAACGCTTAGGTTAGTGGTGATGGAGAAAGGGTTGCAAACCACATTAGATTAATCTACCACTCCCCACCTCACAATTACTCTTTTAAACTAAGGCATGCAAGAGGACAGAAAATGGAGTAGCCCCAGCTCAAAAGAGAAGAAAGAGGTGGATGCCCACCAATTCACAAGGAGGGAGACATTGAGCCGCACCCCCATGTTAGGGCCTGAAGGGCACCATGGCCCCCAGCTCACATCACACATGATCACACACATGCACAACTGAGAAAAGAGAAAGAACAAAGAGCAAAGATCAATGACCCCAATCAAGAGGCTTGATGTGACGGGTTGAGGTTTGATTCAAAGCGGTGGATATGTATTAATATGGGAAAGAAGGAGGAGAAGAAGAAGAAGAAGAGGACAAGTGATGTTGACATGACGGATTTGGAGGGGAAGAAAAGATGGAAGGAAAAGGGGTTTGGTTAGAACTCCTTGCTCCTTACTCCTCATAATCCCTCCTATGTGATTGAAGTCAATACTGATTAGTACTATTAATGAATGGGATGTGGGTACTATACATGTTGAATACTCTGATCATTTCTATGAATAAGAAGGAAAGAAAGAAAGAAAGACCGGTAATGTTATATATTTATTTTGGGTTTTACTGTAATTGGAGATGGTGGTGTAATTGTTGGCCCTTGAGGCTTGAACAATGGTGGGCTGTTCTCCATCTGTCATACAAAGATGGAGATGATATATTGAAGAGATTAGAAGGGGGTTGGTGGAGATTGGTGAGAAGGAGAAGGGGCAAGGACTTGACCATTTCCGGATGGAAAGTGATGGTGTCGACAGCTACACGCTGCCTCCCTCCTCACCTTTGACTTGGAGTGCCACACGTGGTGACCAGGCTTCATCAATCCCTTATCAACAACACGCTAATAAAACTTATTATTAATACTAATATAATGATTTCAAAATTTTTATTCTTTATAATTAAATAAATTAATAAATTAATAGATTATTTTAGTTGTTTTATATGATAAGGTGAGTGAAGAAGTGCTTTGTAATGATATAACATTACAATGCTTTTGTACATAATGTTCAAATATTTCATTTAATCACGCTAAATATTCTTGCTTAGTTGTTCGAGACAAAAAAATCATGCTTAGTTTTCTTGATGCGACCATAATGTATGTACTTTCGAAGTCTTTAGAGTTGTTTGGAAAAAAAGGTTTTTAGAAATTACTGTAAGTATTAATTACTTAAATGATACGATTATAGTGCTCTTTTTATATGGATTAAATTTTTCTCACTTAACTTGAATATTAAATATTCATGTTTACTTTTATATAATCACATATTGATGCAGCTAACAAGTTTTTGGAGATTGATGCATATATATATATGGGTTATGTATTTGATTAATATCTATTAGTGAGAAAGTCGTTTATATAAGTAAACTGATCTAAATTTTAGTTGAGATAAGTTGTAAATAGTTATATTAATTATGTGTGTGTTGAGGCAAATTTAGTATATGTACTTAATGATGATGGACAAATGTTACAAAGTTTAGTTGCCAAGTTTTACTCTGATACCCTACAAGAAATCTCGGGTAATAACAACAAATGATCTGTTAAAGGGACTCCTAAAATTACATAGTCATGAAGAAATATTAGGACTACCTCCTAGAGTAAATTTCTGTCTTTGACTTGAAGATAATATATATATATATATATATATATATATATAGTGCTAATAAATAAATGCAGATCATGTACATTTTTTTCCCATTCATAAAAATATCATATAGTTGTTAATGGATGCCGCCATCATAAAATAAAATGTATTAATAAGCAAACCAAGTTCATAAATCATAGCTTTAACCTACTAGATCATTTTGATCCGTTGGTAGCTCTCTACATCAAATTAACCCACAATATTTTCTTTATATGTTCAAGATGTACACATACATATACACACCACTAAGCCTCACATAGACAAAAAATGTGTATGTACATGAGCAAAAATATAATATACGAAAGATACCATTAATTTGATCTTCTGTTTTTTAAAAGAACTTGATTCTTCAAGTACTAGATAATAAAAATGTACATGATGATTCTTTCTCAAGGTTTTTCTTTGTTTTGGGAAAATGGTACAATGCAAGGCGACAAGGTCAATTTGTGGATCAGGGTTGTCTTGCCCTCTGAACGAGTTCCATCACCGCGTGGCTACCTGTTCATGACCGATACATTGTCACCGGCTACAAGGAAAATTGAGATCATGATTCTTATGAAATTTTTATAAGAAGCCATCGTAATCTAATCGACAACATATCGATCGATTCACATGAATGCCACGTGTCCTACAAACATCGCGAGCCGGCAATGCCCCGTATTTAAAAATCGTATGAATTTGTATCAATACATCCGGTGGATAATTTATTATGATTATGGATACTACTGGGGGAATTTAGTAAAAAATAATTCCAAATTGAAATCAAAAATAAATATTATTAATTTTATTTATTTAAGGAAAAAAATTTAAATTAGTTAAACTCGCCCGATAATATATGATTATGAAATATGAATGGTACCCTAGCTAGGCAAAGCAACTAATTAATACCTATTTACCAACCAAATTATCCTCGCCTCCTCATCTTAATTTGTCTAACTTCCTCCAATTTTTTTCCTTCCTTATATTACCCTCTTCTTCAATGTAATAAAAACCGATCAATCTAGATCGACCAATTAGAACTTTTAATCATTTTTATTGATGCACGCATGTATTTACAACTCTAACCTCAATTCATGTCTCAGATTCTTCTATAAACTTTATACACATGGAGAGTTCCCTCCAACCTAGATATATGTGTGTGCATATATATATATATATAAAAGTCACATACTAATATCTAATATGTAGACTTTAAGTTAGGATATGTAATTTGTATAGGTCCAAAATTAAACAAAATTGTCCTCCTTTTCATGTTTGATTTTCTCTTGCCTGCCATGACTAGTGTGCACCATGGTGTTTATTGGAAATATATAAAACATACATACACCAAAGGTTTCCTGTACACACTCAAGCTGTTGAAAAGTTTACCAAAGATTAATTTACCGCTCATTTCACCTCTTATCTTCCAATTAGATCTTTTCTACTTCCTTATTTTCTGTAATATAATATATCAATCAATCTTATAATTACTATGTCATGCATTAATCTTCTTTTCCTTAAAGAAATAAATAATTGGTCTTATGCCTATCCTTACCCTACTTATGGTAATTGTGTTCACTACTTTGAATTTCCCATAACCTTAATTAATGAACTTTATCATTCATGGTAATTAATATCGATTTTGTTGTCATTCAACATAACAATTGATTTGACAAAAAACCCGTCATTAAAGCCCCAAGTTTGTCACTAAGAATCTCATTGTAGAAAATTCGTCACTAATTTTGACAGATATTTTTGTCATTAAAACCATATTTTTAAAAGTTTGGTCATTATTAAATCCCAATATAAAGACTTGATTAGGCATAATATATATGTATTTTTTATTTTGGTGATTAGGCATAATAATTAATTAGTAATACATATAATGCAATAATAGGTCAATATAAGTTTAATATATGAAAGTCCCTAATTATAAAGGGATTGTGCTAAGCTAGGCTTCGCTAAAATGATGGCCGGCCAAAGGGGACAAAAATGGGCCCCCTCGCCGCAAGCAACCACTTGCCCATCCCTCTCGGTCTCCTATGGACCCCACGCCCCTCCTTCCTGCATATTAATAATTAATTAGATTAATATTACCCCGTCTAATTAACCAGACCTCAACCCCAATGTAGTCAACGCTCCCCTTAACCCTAGTTGAGTTAATCCTCTATTATGATCATATGAATTGCTAATCCTCACCAAAACAAGCTGACAAGAACACTTAATCAATTAACTAATCAACCAATCCTCTATTTGCTTAACCATAATCACAGTGTACCTATGTTTTGGTATTATACCCCGTCAAATAAGACAATTAAGTTATATATATATATTGAGAGAGAGAAGCTCAATTGATGGTGAAATTTATGCACAGAGTTGGTGTAAGTCAAAAATAATTCAAAAGAAGGTGCAGACTTTAAAAAATTACTCTTTTTTATCATTGGGTGGCTACTTTAATTAGGAGCGGTTAATTTTTTGGGTTGATCAACTTCATCCTAATTAGTATAAATTGCTAAATCTAAGATTCTAAAGCCTGTCCACACAAATACTAATGTTTTTTTAAAAGTTGTTGTAAACGAATCCAACCAATTAATTATGTTATTATTATAATAAATACCTCACTCTTATATAAATAGTTGCAAATAATTTATTATTTAGTATTTGTTTCTAATTTCACTATAAATTTACATTGATGTTGACATTTTTTATACAAATATCTCTTTATTTAATATTAATTTTTTAAAATGTAAACTATAAAAAATGGTAGAGTTTATTTGCTATGACATGTGTTAGAAACATGTGTGTGTATATCCACATAGGTAACTCCAATTTTTAGCGTCATGAAACATCAAATATTATACATCAACTGATTCCAAATGAGGTGTTTTTTTAGTAAGCCCAGCCTAAAAATACTTAGTAAAGCCAATTTAGCCAACATTGCATCAACCAATATTAAATTGTCCATAAAATCTCCAATACACCTTCCAACAAAATTAGTTTGTAATTGCACCTCTTCAGAAAATTTTGCTAACACATCCACCTTTTGAAGAAGAATCAATAATTAACTCAAAAAATCAACCAATCTCCTAGCTAATTTACTCAACCTAATCTCCGTATATAACACCTCCAAAACACAAATCAAACCCACCATTTTAATTAATCCCCCTTCTTTCCTTGACCTCCTCCCTTTGCACTCCACCGTCTCCGAGCTCTTAGTTGCAGAGAGAAACCTTGAGTTTGGTTTCTTTTATCAACTTCTTTGGGTTCTTGCCCCTTTTGTTTATACAATCATCATCATCATCATCATCAACCTATCTTTTTTGTTTAATTCCATAGTCTTTTTTTGTTTCTTACTTCTAGCTGCAATCTTTTATTATCTCCTTAGCTAGCTTGTGTTTGCTTCCAAAACGATGGCGAGCCTCGACCTGAGAACGGCGCCGGCTTTCGTCCACCACCACCTCCACCGCGTCCCCGACCTGCACCTCCAACACATCCGCCCCAACGACGAGCCGGCGGCCATCGAGGAGCCCACCACCACGCCGCACGGGCTCGAGCTCGTCCCGGCGGCGCCGGTCGACGGCACCGTCGTGGTCCGGCGGCCCCGGGGCCGGCCCGCCGGGTCTAAGAACAAGCCGAAGCCGCCGGTGATCATCACAAGGGAGAGCGCCAACAACCTCCGAGCCCACATCCTGGAGGTGGGCAGCGGCTGCGACGTCTTCGACTGCGTCTCCACCTACGCCCGCCGCCGGCAGCGCGGCGTCTGCATACTCAGCGGCAGCGGCACCGTCACCAATGTCAGCCTTCGGCAGCCGGGCGGCGGCGGCGGCGGCGTCGTCTCCCTCCACGGCCGCTTCGAGATCCTCTCCTCTCCGGCTCCTTCCTCCCCACCGGCGCCGCCGGGGGCCACCAACCTCACGGTGTTCCTCGCCGGTGGGCAGGGGCAGGTCGTTGGCGGCAGCGTCGTCGGCGCACTCATAGCCGCCGGTCCAGTCATGATTATCGCCGCGTCGTTCACCAACGTCGCCTACGAGAGGCTGCCCCTCGACGAGGAGGAGCAGCCGCAGCTGCAAATGCACTCGCCGGCGTCGCAGCAGACGGCCGCCATCTCTGGTGCCGGCTCCTTTCCGGATCCGTCCTCCGGGTTGCCCTTCTTCAACCTCCCCCTCAACATGGCTAATTGTCAACTTCCAGTAGACGGGGCCGGCAACGCTACAATTGTTCACCCTATTCTCTATTGAAAGATATCAGTAATAATAATAATTCGGACTTGATTTAGGTTCTAAGATCGAGAAAGAAGAAGAAGAAAGAAGAAGAAGAAGGGATTTGTGTTGTTCAATTAGCAAAACTTTGATTTTTGTGGTAACTCTTCCTTAGTTCAATGTATGTGATCAGCTCCCCTACTTTGTTCTTCAATACTTTGTTGTAAGTTATTGTAAGCTGATTTCCATGTAGTGTTAATTTCTCCTTTTGTGTACTCCAAGAACTTGCTTCTTCTTTTCTCTTGTGATAATTCAAGGGTTTCTTTCTTTGTCTTCTATGTGGTTTTCTGTTATCAGATTGGTATGTTTGGTTTTCATGGCTGCCTGCTGGTTCTGCTTATACATGTATATTTTAAAACAAGGTTTTTTATAAATTTTCTTTACCACCTCTGATATTCTTATCAATCAAACTATTATATGCATTTCGTTTTCGTTTGATGGATTCGTTAATTAGGCTTCTTTTTATAATTAAATACTACATATATCTTATTAATTTGTGCTGGCTTCTTAGTTAGTTATTAACTTTAGTGAGTCTCTTCCTCTTGATTTTTTTTTCAGATTTAATTTGGCCTACTTTTAAATTGTTTTTATAATTTATATATGGAGAGTTGAGTACTACTTAGCTGCTCGAGCAATGGAATCAAGTTTAATTCATGCTGAAGGCTACTGGTTTATAATTAAGTGCTTCATTCAAAGAATGCTCCTAATTCAAATTTCAATGGGAACATCTTGTGCTACATATGGTGCTTGAACATTTTCTAGCCAGTAATCTTAATTTCTTTAAATTATTATCTTTCTCAAAGGCAGTTATTCCAATTAAAGAAAACAGGCTCAAATGCTTGCTTTATTTTGGGACAAATTAACTAAATTCCCAGGAGAATTTCTAATGGAAAAAAAATCATATCTGGTGGACAATATATTCACATTTATATGAAGACATTACCAATGTTTGATTTGGTATTTTTGTTTTTTTACATTATGCACGTACAGTTGCGAGCTTTGGAGCATGCTAGTGCTTGCATGGGATCCAAAACTTTTCCAATATATATCTTGTGCTTGATATATATATATATATATACAAGATATTTATCATCATATATAGTAGATATTTGTGGGGTGGTTTTAGGCTTTAGCTAAAGAAAGAATAATAACTAGATTGATTGGGCAGGTTTATGAAATGAATAACCTTGTACTTATAGGTTAATATGTGGTAGACAGAACTTATCTGCGTGGGGTGAGTTTGATTAATTATAATAATCATATTTGTATGATATTATTAGTGATGGAAAAGAATATATTTGTTGGGCATTCTTATAACTAATTAATGACATTCATTGTATCCTCCAATATAGTGGCATTTTTTATTGAACAGGTTCGTCGTTAAGTGCACCATTTTCGTTACATCAAATTATTATTCAATGGTTGCTTATCAGTTATATGATGGCCTTTCTTTTGATGGTCATGACATATTAAACTAATTTGGTTTCCTAATTATAACAAGTACAGACTTGTCACTTGTTTTTATGCCTTATTATGTGCATCACCTGCTTTGATATTATGATTAGCCAAACTATTTTGGAACAAGATAAGACACTATCATATCGGTGTCCTATTTTAGCCCGTTGAAAGGGGTGGCCTTATTCCAAAAATAATTGACATGAATTTTCAATTTTTTGTTATATGCTTCTTATTCAATACAGATTATTGATTATTCTTCGGTACATGGGATATATAGAATCTCTATCTGTCTCAACCAGCATTGATCAATAAATTTCTTCAATAAAATAAAAAAGAAAGTGCTAAAAATTATTTCATGGCCGATAGCCAATCGACAAATATTAGCAACAATTATGCTCGAAGCAAGCTAAAAAATTCACCAATTCCTGATTTTTAACACGATGAATTGAACCAATTAGCTTAGAAATGGCTTAAATGAAATGTGCAATTTGACAATTGCCCATTCATAATTATCAGAGGGAGGAAAAAATGAAAGACAATTGCAAAAGTTTCGCAGTGGGCTTCTCTTCGGCCTTTGGAAATTAAAAAACATGAAATGCATTGCATACCCGGTGGGGATCGAACCCACAATCGCCTGATTAGAAGTCAGACGCCTTATCCATTAGGCCACGGGTACTTGTTGGTGAAGTGCTTTATAAAGTTATATAAAGACTATTATTATTTCGTAACATTTTTCACTACTGGACACTAGAATTTGAAAGTTAACAACAGGAAATGTTCATGAACCCAAGTGACGAAACAGATTCAGACAATCTTAAATTAAATGCTTATAAATAGCCATCTTGTTGTTCAACTTGTGTGACAAAAATTGCATTAGTCGAATTATGGGAGGAGTGGTCGATCGAATTATGATTGTGTAAAAATAAATTAAAGACCAGCGTTTTTTGTCCGACTAAATGACCAAACGACCAATAAAATTACAATCTATTAAGATTAGTTATATTTTTAAACTTCATAATTGAATAATCATAAAAATATTATTAAGCCTCAGGTATGAATTTTTCATTATAATACAATATTTATTTATTCAATTTTTTTTAAAAAATAGTGATTTTGACACTTAAACTAATTGGCGTAAGATAAACTAAAATAAAAAATAAGATAGATTATTAATGTATAAATGAGCTATTAGCATTTGGTGAGAAAAATATGTGTTGCATAACAATACAAATAATTAGACATTATCATAAATATGAAATAAAAAAATCTTGGTATTTTCCATAATTCTAGATGTGTCTGACAGATTTTAATCATAAATGACTGTCTTTTTATTTGAAATTAATTTAGCAAATGTAAACAATGCCTCGTCTAAGTCCGAGCAGCCTCGGCCCATTCACAAGATACCACCGTGAGGAGTCCTGCTTCAATGCCCAGAGGTCAGAGCAAGATTTTTATTTATTTATTTATTTTATTTTTTTATGCAATCCCTAATTCTTAACAAAGTCCCCTGAGAATTTACATGCATCCAACTGATGGGCCTTCTTAACAAAGTCCCCTGAGAATAATGACATGGTGCAACTGTTAGTTTATCAACTTCAACTTCGAGTTCTACCAAGAAGCTTAACTCCAAGTGCACAAACCCTTAATGCTAGAAATCTCTTACCCATGCAAACGACTAAGGTTTGGATAAGGTTCGCTACACCATCCACACGGTTACACACAATATAGTGGGTTTTCAATCCGCGACTTGGTGCGGTGACTTTGTTTGGTAAAAATGCTGAAGGTGCTACACATTACATAAAACCAGAAAAACATTAACTTTGTTGAGCCGTATCAAAATCTTCTCACATGTATGCTCCATTTGGATCGTCGACACAACATTTGATTCAAAGGGTCGTAATCGGCTGCAAGGTCTTACAGCCATACATGCCTATCAAAAGGACAATGACTTACCGAGGGACGAACATTTTGAGGGGCGCACCTTATTTAATGGTAGACAGAAGCTTTAGCCATCAGACAAGCATTTTCACCACCCTCAAAGTACCGAAGGGTGTAATAATATACATTGCATATGCACTACATAAAATCAGAGATGGGCAATACTAGATCACTGTAGGTGAGCCACCACGGGCACAACTCAGAAGGCAATACAACAAGATACCAGTAACTACAACACCGAAACAAATCTGCTTACCTAAAGCTACCATCTGAATTCCATTCATTCCAGCACACCTAACGAAAAAGAACAGATTTCCTAGAAGCCGATAGTACTACTTTCCCACTTGCATAAGATCCAAAGGGAGAAAACAAAAGACATTGCAAGTGAGATTTTGACAGCTAAACTCACCTAACAATAACCGTTAGTCACTAGGCTTGGTCAGTTCATTTCTGCTCAGGCCTGTGTTGATTAGCAAAGTGATGCCCCCCCATCCATGCCACATGAGTGAATCCAGACATTTGCGGCATGGCCTGGGATGTGCTATAAGAAACTCTATGGGTCTGATCGATTGGGCTTCCACCTTCATCAGAGGATTCGCTTGAGGTTCCTTCAGAGGGAGGGCTGGGGGCAACTGCAAATCCTATTGGTGATATTTGTAGGGCTGGTGAGGCCACGTCATGCCTAACCAACTCCAGATCTGGCTTTTTTATCTCGGAGATGAAGGAACCTAATATAACCTATTGGCATAAGTTAAGTGCAACATTTAAGTACCATATGAAGTCATTACAAACCTGTATGCAGGATAACATGTAAGATGATGTACCTGTACTGGGGCTGCAGCTAGCATCATTCCAGCCACTCCACCTCCCACCACATCTCCATTCATTCCAGCCAATGACACACTCAAACCCCCACTCCTGCTGCGAGTTCCACCGCTCTCTGTGAGCGTGAAGGAGCCAGATAAAGACAGAATTTCAAAACGACCCTATTACAAAGTGTAAAAGGAAGAAATCAATTCTTTATGCCAAGGAAATTAATAAATTCAAAGATTAATCTATCAGAGACAAAACAACAATTATATAAAGATAACAATTTCTGTATAATACCAGGCCTGATTTCTACCAAATTAAATATTTACAACTAATAGATTATAAAGCAATCAAATAATTAGGTTCTGAAGTGATCAAGATGTGTAATGACCTCGTGTGTTATGGTTCCCCCAGAAGCAGCTGGCTGGCGAAGAGTGATATTAGATACAGCACCAGTTGCAGTCAAGATGCACACAGTTCGTGTTCCTTGTTGTGAAAATGACATAATCTTAGCAGCAACATCCTGTAAAAAATTCAATTATATGATAAGGCTACCTTTGAACTAAAAGGAACTGCCAATTATCCATATGCTATGGCCAATTACACAATTTCACCCATTCATTCTCTTTATCATGTTGGGTAAAGAAGCTTTCAATGAAACTTTTCTATAAAACTTGTCTCATTTTATATCCTATATAACAAGCTTCACTTGATGAGTATCGGAAGAAGCCTACTAAGTTTTAATACAAGTTATGTTGACAAAAAAGCAGACAACTTCTTTATACTATAAAATGCGAAATCACAATCTAGAACTCACACTGCTCAAAGTCCAACAATCTCAAAATGCTTGAAATTCATTACAAATTCCTAATCACACTTAATCAACCATAAATTATGAAAATTTTCTCTCTTATAATTATGAACCAAAAAGCAGAATCTTCTTTACTTAACCACTACAAGTAAGACATAAAACAAATAATTCTTTCAGCAACAGTAATTCGGAAAACACAGAACATGTTAATATGTAACTTCAATAAATAAATAAAATGTATTCCCCATTTAGAAAAAAAGAAACGATAATTACATGAATTAGCAACTAGCAAGTAATTGGGGTCATTCACTCCATGTCATCCATGCCAGATGATTGAGAAGAAAGTTTCAACCAAACCTCAATAAAAACAAAAATTATGATATTTAGATAACTGGATATTGTGAATAATCATATTTCAACCACACGTTTTGACAAATATAAGCTACAAAATGAAAGACAGCAAACAATGCCTTCAATTTGACTAAAAATTAACATAATTTTCTTTTCTGGAGTTTACTCCACGACAATATTTCTGCAAGGTGTAAATAAGGGTAAGTTTGGTTAATATTTGTTTCATTGCACGTTGCAATGGTTAGGTTACTTTCAGAAGGTCACAAGCAATCAGAATATATTCAAAACAACGTTCCACAAATCATAACAAACTACGTTTAAGTCATGTAGACATTATCTTATATGCAAAGCATTAAATTTCATACATTAAATAAGTAGCATTTGAAGGTAGCGAGGCTACACAAGAAGTCATACACAGGATGACTCTGAACAACATTTATCACCACATACTAAAAACAAGAAAAAAAAAGTTACACAAAAAAAATAAAAAAATAAAGTAAGATGTTGCTACTTAGCAAGTAAATTACCTCCCCAGCCTTCACAGTGATCACATGCGGAGTAAAACCAACACCAGCAGCCCCTGTGGAAAAGCCACACCAAATCTTCAATTTTCTAACGTAACAGAAACAAAACCCAAAAGAACACACACACGCACAGACGCACAGACGCATACACACACACACACAGAGATATATATATATATATATATATATATATATATATATATATATATATTGCATTGATTCAAAGGAAACAGTTTTTCAATATAAATCTAGATGAATAGTCGAAACTTCAAACATGCAGTTCTATTTTTTTTTAAATGATCGTCAACAAGGTACCAGCTTCAAATATTGACAATGATACGACCAAAAAAACTGCTAGCAATCTCCAACTAAAAAAAGAAGCTAAAAAAGTCTTTTTTTTCCACTAAGAACAGAAGCACACACACATATCAAATACCAGACAACAAAATCCCCAAACAAAACAACCCACCCATATCCCACCCAAAACAAATACCTAAAGCATCCAACTGCTGCTTCTTCCCACCCCCAACCGGCCGTCCTCTCCTCTTCCCAGCCGCACCAGACGACTGCGAGCCCCCCGTCCCCGGCCCCGACGACAGCGCCAGCGACACATTCCCATCCGGCCCGTACTTCCTCGGCCTCCCCCTCTTCTTCTTCCCCGTCTCCGTCAAGCTGAACCCCCCTCCCCTCCGCCGGGCTGAACGGCCGCTGCGCAGCGCCACCGGCCATGTGCGGGCTCATGAACGGCGGGCTCTGCAGCCCACCGCCCCCGAGCGTAACCGGGGTCACCACCACCCGCGGCGGCTCCGACGGCGCATCCATCATCACCTTCCCCGCCTCAGCTCCAAGAGCGGACCCCAATGCCGCCCTCTGGTTGTTCGGTGGGGGATTTCTGCAAACAGCTGGTGGGTGTGAGGTCGAAACACCATAAAAAATACACCTTTGGAAACCACAGAAAACGGAGATTGTTTTGATGATGGTGGTGGTGGTGATGATGATAAAGAGATGGAGAAGGAGGAGGAGAAGAAGATTGCCTACCTTTGTTGGAGGAGGAGGAGCTTGGGCGGTGGAGTGAGAGAGGGGTTTTAGGGTTTTAGAGAGAACCCTAAAATTTTTAACTTAACAAAGAAAATAAAGAGAAAAAAAAAGTGATTGATGGATGTGTTTTTTGAAATTTGAATCAAAAACTTTTATTTATTATTATTATAATTAATGAATCCGTGATTAGCTTTTTGATTACCTTTAATTAGTTAACATTTGACGCGTGGGCCCCACGGGCCATGAAAATAACAATTTGCTATTAATTTTTAAAAAATTATTTTTCATGATAATTAAACATTTTAATTAATTGATAAGAAAAAGGTTAAACGTGGGTACTTTGTCTTACAGTCGCGTGAGGATACCTGTCGTTTCCCGCTTGATACGTGCCCATTTATAATCCTAATTTACGATAAATTTTATTCTTAAATGCATTACCACGTACAAAATAAAAATAATTATATTAAAACCATTCCAATATTATTTATAATCATTAAAAATACTTTATTTCCTGAGCCAAATGAAACATACACAAAACACGCCCCATAAAGAGAGTAGATTTGAGCATCGTTTAGTTAAACGATTGAACCAAACCCATTAGAAATAAAATTTAATTATTTTATTATATTTTATTTTAATTAATTTTTTTGTTAAACCTCTAGCCTAACTCGGACCAGTGTCAAGGGTGTACCGAGACGGGGTTAACATATAAATTTTTGCAGCTTGAAAAAAATTGGATAGAGCTGTGAGGGGATACAAGGGAAGTGATTCTGGAGAGGCGATAAAACCAGGCGAGTTACTCAGCATGCATTGGTGTTTTGTAACCTTTTTTCTTCTTCGTTTTTTTATGTGTGTGGTGAGTAACATGTGGATTGTTGGGTTATTGTGATGGATTGGATGGGAAACCGCGGAGTTGTATTGCAAGAGTTATAATAGGGAGTTTCCGTGTATTAATTGTTAGGGTGAGTAAGCTAGTTTGTAAGCTATTTTTGACCTTATAATCAAGTTAGTTTCGAACTTCTCAAAATTAAATAATGTGTATTCAAACTAAAATAATCTGAGAAATATTCTAGTTGATTTTGAGTAAATATGTTTAAAACTAGTTCGATCTTAAATCAAGTTCGAATAAATTTCGAACTATTCGAGTTGAGTTTGAATACAAGCTAAGCTTGGCTTGCTTGCTCGCTCGTTTAGTAGCCTTCTTGATCATTGGGGTGGTAATGATAATATTGATCTGTGTACATAGCTAGTCTTATTTATGAATTAATCATAGGATTAATAAGTTGCACTAATCATATCAGAATTGATGCTTTATTTTAACCCCACCGCGCTCGTCGGGCATGAGTTTGTAGCTGATCACGGGTGCTTGCATTTATTTTTTTATGAAGTTGCATGTGTTGAATTGTAATGTTAGCATTTTACAGTTATTGATGCGATAGATATAGTCTCTGTATATATGGCGTTGGCTAGCAGTAGGTCATTGATTAATTAAATTTGACGTCTTTCTGTCTAATAAGACGTTAAGAGGTTAATTTAACAGGTTTTCTATGAGCTGTTTTGTTTAAGTGCACGCACTATTAATGTATCTTGTCGAGATTTTTATTTTCTATTAGTTATTACATTACAATTATTGGTTCGATTATTTATTTTGTCAACTAATTAATATTAAAAGAATTGATGATTAAATACATAAAATAATAAAAATAAATAAAAAAAGTGGAAGTCTAGACCTAACTTCCGCCTGTTAATATTCATATTCATCAATAGATATTGTGTTGAATTGAATAAATTATTATATATATAAACACATGTAAATACCCTATTTTGGGTTGGATAATAATTTAAATAGGGAAAAAATATTTTAATAAAATAAAGACTACTATTTGACGTTCATAATTTATTAAATTATAAGTGGTGTAAGCCAGGCTACCGACTAACAACTTGTTAACTGATTAATTTGTGAATTAAAAACCTTACGGCAATGGGTGGAATTCCTGTTTGATATTGTGGACTAACTAACTAAAATTTAAGCTTATTAATTGGTAGGCCTTAACTTTGAAACAAATTAAACTGGTTGTGTAACTATTAGTAACCGCAAACTTAAATCAAATAATTGATTAACTGATTATTACATTGTTGATTTGACAAATTGTTCCATTAAATTGTTGTCACTAAATAATTAAGTTACGTCAAGATTAAACTAATAGGTATGATGATTTTTAAAAGAAATTAATCGGGTTTAGGTAATTTCACTTATTAAGTGTTGTAATTTGTTTTTAAACATAATAGTCTTGACTTTTGAGTTTGTTTAGAGTAATATTTAGTTTTGGAAATGATCAATTTATTTAAGGTCAAAATAGTAATTAACTGGTATATTGTTGGATATTATATGAAAATTAATTAATTGATTGTGCATGGGGACATAGCCTCATTCACATAGGATATGTCTGTATTAACGTATATTTATTCTCATGTTGGGTGTCGAGTAGTTATTGGTTGGGCACGATTCCGGGTAGTATCTTTAATAAATTTAATAAAATTGACTAGTTGTCGTTGATGGTTAGGCCTAAGCATTTGCATGTTGGATATGCGTCGAACTTAGCATACCTAATTGAAATATGGACATATACTCATTGGTACATACTTGACTCTGGATCAGAACATATGTAAAACATGTAACTTGAGTCAGAGTTTTATAATCAGAGCTGGTCAGTTAGACCATTATTTCCAATTAAATTAATTTCAAAACATACGGACTAAGGCAAGGCCGATTATGTAATATGAACCATGAGGGTCATATATACCTAAATGTATTATGATAACGCTACTAAGACAATAGCGGGATGAGTTATCGAAGAATATGAGAATATGCCCCATTTCATTTTATTTTTAGTAAATCGTAAAATTAGATTTAAGTCATTTATTACGTTAGGACGCATTATTTATTAGTTTTTGGTGGGTTAATAAGTCTAAAATATGTTATTTTATTTTATTGACCATAATTTATTTATTTTTATTTTATCATTTTATTTTATTTTATTTAGAATTTATTTTTTAATATTGACTCGAGTCGGGAACAAGTCAAATTTTTATTACGAAATTGCCATCGACCTTTTCTTCCCCCCCTCACCTCTGTTTCTACCATGCCACCCTACTACCGGCGACCTCACTGCTGCCAGCCAAGGTTATCGCCACCGGCCACCAACCCTAATGATGACCTTTGATGACCCTCCCTATCATCTTCCCCTCCTTCCCTGGTGACCCAAGGCCGCTGCTTTGCATGTGCTATTGCCGGCCTTTAGCGTCGCCGCCAGCCGGTTGCATGCCGCCGCCACCTTCACCGTCGACTCCCTATCCCTTACACAACCACCCCCTACCCCCTTACAAGATCAAAACCCCTTCACTTCCCCTCACATGGCCTCCCTTGCTGTAGCCAGGGCTCTTGTGAGCCACAGCTGCAGTCGGCCGCTCCCACCAGCGGAGTCATCTCATTCCGGCCATCCCCTCCCCACCAAGCTAGCCTCCTCCTCATCCCTCATCCCTCACAGAACCACCACCTCATGGCATAGTGGCCAATTTGCGGTGTTTCTACCAGAAACCGGCCACTGTCGCCGCTAGCCAGTTGTAAGCCTGCCGGAGCAGCTATGGTTAGGCCTCGTCACGTCCTAGCCACACACTCTAATCCTAGCTCAGCCGAGTCCTCCCTTGACCACCGAACTGCAGCCGGGCTAACAGCAGTCGCAGCCGCCGCCACCACCGTTACAGTTGTCGCCGCTTTCGGCGCCAATATGAGATATAGAATCTTATTTCAATTTTATTTGATAATGGAGTGTTTTATAAACCTATTACGATGCAAATGGTAAGTTGATTATTGTATTAATTGTGATGATCATATTATAAACTTAAATTTTAACCATGCCAACATTTGGTATATCCTACTACCGATTGATTTTATTTTAGTTCATGAAGGTGGATAACATAGCATGATTAAATTATGATAATTGATATATATTACATCGAAGTAGAGAAAATATGAAGTTAGGTATTCATTTTTACAAACAGTGTAATTTGATTGATAGTTGGCTAGGATGACTAAATATGAGTTTTTTGCATAGAAATGTTGTAAGAAATAGCATTGGGCAATTGGAGATTGAATTGTGCTAATATGTTGTTAATCATATTTGATTACAAATGCTATGATTAAAGTATAATTAAAAACCTTACATATCCTTTTTTAGGGTAATACGTGAATTCGTGATTAATAGGAATATTGAATTGAATACAACATGTTACATATAGCATTGGATTAAGGATGGAATCATGGATTATGTTGTCATGAATCAAAATGATGAAATGATGAATTCATGATATAGATTGATATTATCCAGTAAGTTAAAAGATTGTAATTGGAATGGACGATTTATTCATGTTAGTATAGGTTTTATTGTTTTATTATATAGATGTAATTGATGTTGCATGTTTCATATGATGTGATGATGAGTAAATGCACTTGGATTTAGTATACATGCATCAGTTACCAAGTTGGTATGTGAGAAAGAAGTAATAAGGGCTTAAGTTTTTATGGTTAGGGCTAAGTTATTATGAGTACTCAGGTTATGTTAGCAACCACGTGCATTATCTGATATATATGTATTGTCATGTTCTTTGTTTGACTGGCTGTGATTTTGTGTGGTTCTTCATCGCATTCATGCATCACATGATTAAAATGGGCGTTAGTATTTAGTTTTGATATATAGGTACACAAAGTAGGAGCTCACTGCCTAGACGCAAGAACACGCTCAGAGCTCCTATTAGGTTTGTTTAGGACTCGTCTCTAATTTTTTGTTCTATTCTATCATGATTTATTCTTACTGTTTGTAAGACGAGTTAAGTAATGTTTTATCGGATTTCATTTAACTCATGTCATTTAGTCAAATAGTTTTCCAAATTAATAACCTTTGAGGATGGCATCCCTTGAGTGTGATTTCGAAAATAAGATCCACCACAAGTTGCCTTCGAGCCTATTATATAAATCCCTTCTTAGGCGCATATATATATATATATATATATATATATATATATATATATATATATAATTTTATCATGTTTCAATGAAACGAGAGATGGGAAAACCAATTCGCACATACCATGAACGGATGTATGTGCCCATCAAAGTGGGCTCTAGATTAGTGAGAGGGTGGTTTCATTCCCGAGGGATCCTGATAACTCTGCATTTAAGTTCCTCACACCCAGAGAATGTGAAAGTTTATGGGTACTATTATAAGTATAGGGCACGTCCGGACTTGTGGTTCAAAGAGTACTAAAGCGACTACCTGAAAGCCTTTCTGCTCAAGGCTATGAGAATTGAGAAAATGAAATAAGAGGGCCTACAAAATGAGTGGGCCTAGGATATACTAATAGTCCCGAGGGACCACAAAATGAAATGAGAAAATGCCGAGAGAGGCACTAGTAGACCAGTCAGTTCGAGATAATACTGGGTCTTCAGCCAGGTGGCTCTTCAATTGGTGCCCTTTTGAGAGTTCTGATGAAGTAAATAAATATTTTTCTTTATATGAGAGTTAGCTCTCATAGCCAATTTGACATTAGTTATATTTGGACTAGTAACACTCGTTACTGATGTATTTTTATAATATATGTAGGTGATGATCATGAGTTGGATATGCTAGCCTGGACAGAAGATCAATGATGTCTCTTGCACATACATGTCAGGCGATAGAATGTTTAGTACTTTGCTTATGATTTTATTATATTGAGAATGATGTGATGAAATACAAGATATAATGATATGTTGTGATATGATATTTGCTTCAATAGAAAATATCTAATAATGACATGTTAATTTAGATGTTTTAGTAAATATATGGTTGGATATGTACAACAAAGAAAGACCCGAAACTTATGTGAAATGTGAATAGAATGCACATGTGGGTCAATGCCCAAGATTCAAAATGATTAATACAACAGATTAAAATTTTGTGTGAATGAAAATTGTATATATATTTGTATATGTTGATTTGATAGGGTGGCCCCTAATTGGGGAGACTGTCATGTGCATTCCAGGAATTTTTGTTGATTTTATTATAATTATGTTGGTGTGTAAATTGGTTGTTATATCATCAATGTAGTAGTATGTTCGAGTTATGTGCATTCATCCATGCATAACGACTAGTATCTTCATCTCAAGACACTGAGTGTAGATCTGTACGAGTTAGGTTCGGGTTAACCGACCTAATCGAGACCCATGTCATTCAGGTTCAGTTTGCCAGCGTGAACCGAATTTCAGGTGCTACAGCATAGGCTTATTGTCTGTAGGTCAGGCAACATTGATTGATCACTAATGGTAGATCTCTAGTATGGAGGTCGCTCTACAAGAATAAGAGTCAGGTGTATGCTCAATATTGTGTTCATTTATGTTAATTTATTTAAGTTTAATGTGGTTTTACTACTTAGTATTTTTTATCACCAGTACGAAATTGCCTCTACAAGGTGTACTTCGATGTTTGTGTTCGTGGGCTTGGAGGGGGACAGCCGGTGAACTCTATTATATCTTAGTGGACTTATTTATGCATGCTTATATTTTTTATGGGGCTTGATTGCATGGGAGTGGAACCATTTTTTTTAATTTTTTGGGATCGATTTAATAATTTTGCTTAAGAATTGGAATCATGTTCTCACTTATATGCTTAATATGGTTGAACAAAATTATGGTTTTGCTTAAATAAATAATTTTTCTCCCATGTAACTAATTTTTACGTAATTGCATGATAATTTATCTTTGATAAAGAAGTTAAATTTATAATTAATTAAATGCTTTAAGTGTTACAAGTTAAAGAATATAATTTAATTTGTTATCTCAACCAGCTTTATTCTTTTGGGTCCTTATGTAACAGCTTACTTGGACTCTAATCGGGTAGATCGTTACGTTATAGGTTTGGTTCGAGGCTACTTCGGTCTTGTTGTAGTTCGGTTGAAACTTAAAGCCAACCGAATTTAGTTTGGTTGGTTTGGTCGGTTTTCAGTTAGAACCGGTCAAACCAAATGAACCAAATCTTATTTGCATCACTTCCTCTGTTTTTTTAACTATAACCTTATGTACTTCTAATAATCATGATATATAATAAAAATTTATAAAATCGTTATTTTAGTTCAATCTAATAAAGAGTATGTTTTGTTTATACATGCGAAAGAGATGGTAACTTAACATATTATCTATTATACAATTATTATATAATATACCATGTTAACCTTATTCATATAACTTCTCCTAAAAAGTTTATAATTAGCCCCCAAGTATATGCTAGCAATTTTTTATTTCATAAATCAGATTTAAGAATAATTAAGGGAAATACTTAAGAGCAAATACTTATAATAGAAAGTGTCATTTTTCATTTTGGTTGGTTTGGTTGAAGTTTAGTTAAAACCAAACCAAACCAAATCAAATTAGTTCAATTTGGATATCAATTATCATTTGATTTCCCTTTGGAAATAGTCTACCACACTTTGGTTAATTGGGTGAGTGGTCAACAATTCCAAATGATGAACCCTCCAGGTGTCATCTTTTTGCTATTTTGTCCTTTTTTTAATTTTACCCTTATTTTTCCTATGTGTTCTTATGTGCTTTCAAAGGTGATGTTTAGTTCAAAAATAATTGTGACTCTTTAAATTGGTCTTGACTTGTCCAATTTATCAAAAATTTTAAAAAAATTTATGACCAAGACTTGTGTGTGTCTCCCACAGACGCACATGGAGATACACAGTTTTGACTATTGATGATAGAAGATTGTGTGCATCCACGGGGAGCGCATGCAATACCGACTTCTCATATCTCACATTTTTTTCATTATCTTCTCATTCATCACTTTATAAACGGGTGCTCTTATACATGTCTCTATTTAAAAATAAGAGTTATGGCTTGTAACTTTTTAAAGAGGTTATGATTCTTTAAAAAAGTTATGACTTTTCAAAGAGTTACCACCTTAATCAAAAAATTTTATAAATACTATATTTTTACCCAACGGCTTGTACTTCCATCTTTACCCCTTATAATGACTTGTTGGAAAATGGAAAACCATGGTGGTATATTTAAATCCATTCATTTTTTTAGACCACTTCATTCAATTTTTTTATATTTAAAAAAATTTATGTTTTTAAAGACGTTATGATTCTTTAAAAAAGTTACAACCTTGTCAAAAAATTTTATAAATACTATATTTTTACTTTCCATCTTTACCTTTACAGCGACTTGTTGGCAAATGGAAAAATATGGTGGTATATTTAAATACTTTCATTTATTTTTAGACTAATTCATTCAGCTTTTTAATATTAAAAAAATGTTTTTATGATTCTTTAAAAAATTATGACCTTTCAAAGAGTTACCACCTTATCAAAAATTATTATAAATACTATATTTTTACCCGATGGCTCATACTTCCATCTTTACCCCTTATAGCAACTTGATGGAAAATGAAAAAAGCATGTGGTATATTTAAATCCATTCATTTGTTTTGTAGGCCACTTCATTCAGCTTTTTTTAAAAAAATTTTAAATGTTTTATGTTCATGCACTTATACAATTTAATTTTAACACTTTTATTCAACCCCGCCCCGGGCCCTCCCCCCGCCCCCCAAATATTGTTTCTATGTACATACTTTATATTTATACATTCTTGTTTACAATATCTTGTGTATTATACAGGTATTTTGGCATGGGGAAATTTCTTCTGATTTGTTTGTTATTTACAAGATATTTTTGGGTCAAATTATTAAAATTATACAAGGTCCATATTAAATTTATTTTAAAGTAAATTTTCATGCCGTTCAAAAAAGGGTAGGCTTTCGCAAGTGCGGCTTGGAGGAGTCAAACCATATATGAGTTAAAACCCCTTAACTGCTCTCAATCAGCAATCCTTACCATTACTTTGGGCTCCCCTCTATTTTGCGTGATCAAATTAAATTGTAACATTTTTAAATATATTATTAGCATCAAACATGTGAAGACAAGATGACCCAAAACCAGTTCTATTCAATACGAAATAAGCATACCCTATAAACTTGTCTATTTCATATCAAAAATCCATTTTATACTTATTAGATCTTAATATAATTAATTAAAATTAAAATAAGAATAAGTAATATCTGGATCGATGTAGGATGTCTATGTCTTCAATTTGTCTTTCAATTTTTCAAGATCGAAGTTTGATTTCTATAACCAAGTTTGTTTTCCACAACCTATCTCTCATTCTTTATGATTCTATAAAATAACATACGTACAAAATAATAGGTGAGTTCTCCTTATATAGAAAGTGTCATGTTTATCTATTCCTAACTGATAAGGATTTTGGGAGATTTAACTCTTCCTTCATTAATAAGTATATGTATATATTTGTATATAGATTTATATAAAATCTATTAGATATATTTATTTAGATTTGGATGGAGTACACCATTATGGGTGTATCCCTATTATATACACCAACATCTCTTACTCGCACATAATAAAAGATATTCTCAATTTATAAGCACCACCAAATCTAATCTCCTGCTCGCAGATAAAATGTGATTCATTTAAAATAAATTGCAGAAAAGATAATACGAAAAGTAGGTTGTGCGTCCCGGAGAAACAATGGAAAATAGAAGCACAAAAGCACATATTAGGGATACTTAATGGCTTAGATGTTTACGTTGTACCCTAAACTATAGTGAAGATCACATATCCCTCGATAATTTTAATTCATTTCTGTAATCCACATTATTGGGTCACAAAGATAGAAAAACAGTCGTGACTTGGATATTATTTTAAAAATAGTCTTCCTTTCACACATATATTACTTTTGATAATCAATTATTGTTATTTCTTAAACATACCCCATATTGTCGAATCATCCATAGCCGTAGGTAGTATACTAAAGAAAATAACTTTAATTAGTGATATAAAATATAGTTGAAAGTGACTAAGGGTACATAAAAACATATTTGCTTCGAGAATCTCATCCGGTGGGGAAGAGGGTATATTATCTCACTATCCTCATGGTAAAAAAACATGGACAGTATGAATCACATGCTACGGTGGATAGATATTTACGTAGAATATAACTTACATAGAATGCATGCCATTTATCAACACCATAGAGACTTAAGTCAAATTGTTACTCAAATAATTAATCTGAGACAATTGAACAAAACATCTAATGAAACAATTGATATGAGATAATCGAACAAAATAATTAATGTAATGTTTATGCTCATATCTGGCATAATAAGATATATAGTTGGAGTTAATATAATAAACTATTATAAAAAATAGCCTCTTCTTTAACTTTATTAAAGTGACATATGTAAGTGGAAGTATTGATGTCTCATCTCCTAATGCTACTGAAGCATTAGAGGCGAATGCTCTATAAAAGAGTTATTCATCTCATTTGACATACTATTCATTGTGTTAATACAAACAGAAAAGAAATATAATTATCATTAAATAACAATTAGGAAATGACATTTAGAGTATGCATAAATACATATCAAAGAAAATCACATAGAAAATAATCTCATCATCCTAATGTGAGAAAAATACACATCTCTTGGTATTGACTTCGTCAAAGGATCAGCAACCATTTGATGTGTAGATATGTATTTCAGAGTCATTTCTTTTTTCTAAACAATGTCTCTGATGAAATCATATTTGATATCATTGTGTTTAGTTTTGCTCTGGTATTTGAGATCTTTTGAGCAATTGTGGCCTGATTGTGGAAAATATTATCACGGGTTGTGAAGAAAGCATGACAACTCTCAAATGTTGTAAAAATCCACTCAATCAAATACTTTCCTAAACCACACTAGCAAAAGCTACAAATTTTGCTTCTCTTGTAGATAATGCAACACAAGTCTATTTCTTTCTAGCCCATGAGATAGTTCCTCCATCAAGTAAAAAATATACCATGAAGTGGATTTTCGTTCATTCATACTGCTAGCTCACTTGGCATCAGAGGTTGGGGATCATGACCTCTATAAGTGAGAGAATAATTCCTTTGAAGTAATGTAGAATCCTCTTCGCAACTTTCCAATGAGCAAGACCTGGATTAGATTGATATCTAATTACTAATCTGTTAGCAAAAACAATATCAAGGTGTGTGCAAATCATTGCATATATCAAGCTTCCAATAGTATTGGAGTATGGTATGTTAGACATTATCTGTTTTTCCTAAGGAATGAATTCGTACAATTTAAGATTCTCGCCTTTTGCTATTGGAGTATCTATTGGGTGCTAATTGTGCATATTAAATTGTTCCAAGATCTTACTGATATAAGATTCTTGAGAAAGAGATAAAATTCTCTTTGAACAATCTCTCTGAATTTGCACATTAAGTATGAATTCAACTTCACCCATGTCCTTTATTTCAAAATTAGAGGACAACCATTCTTTAATAGAATTTAGAGACTCCTTATTATTCTTAGCTAACAAAATGTCATCAACTTAAAGAGATAGAACTACAAATGAAGTTTTTAAACGAAGTTTTTAAACGTTGACATAAATACAATAATCCTCCTTAATTATTATAAAACCATATGAAATAATGGCATTGCGGAATCTTAAGTTTCACTGTATAGATGACTCTTTTAGACCATAAATAGAACATTGTAATTCACATACTTTGTTCTTTTGGCCTTTCTCAACAAATCCCGCAAGTTGTTGCATAAAAATTTCTTCATCAAATTCACCATTTAGAAATACAGTTTTAACATCATTTGAATGGGCATCGAACAGCCGGAGAGAAATTCTCTTCATAATTGATTCCTTGTTGTTAGGTATAACACTTAGCTAGTAATCGAGCATTATATCTTTCAATTGTACTATCAACTTTTATTTTTATTTTTAAATCCATTTGTTACTGATTGCATTTCACTCTTTAGGAAGATCAACTAAAGTCCAAACTTTATTGATTTCCATCGACTCCATCTCATCCTTCATTGCCTTTTTTCATATATCACTAGTAGAACTTGAGAGTGCTTGGTGGACATTTTTAGGTTCATCTTCATTAATAGATTGAACCATGTTAATTTCCCTTGAAGCATTAAAGCTCCATTCTCAATGTCAAATTGACGTCAGGGTATTGTAATACGATTACATCGACATATTTGTCCTACTTCAGAAATATAAATATTCCTTTCATTCCCACTAGAATTAAATTCCTTTTCAACCTTTTGAACTAGTTGAATTTGATTGTTGCTAGTTTCAATTGTGGAAAATCATTTTCCAAAAATCTAACATCCCTAGACTCAAGTTTAATAATACTTTCATGATCCTATTCACCAATGAAC
Source organism: Piper betle (assembly GCA_033002965.1). NCBI lineage: Eukaryota > Viridiplantae > Streptophyta > Magnoliopsida > Piperales > Piperaceae > Piper > Piper betle. The sequence goes on along the minus strand of JAURVB010014538.1, from coordinate 53,001 downwards.
ACATACCCCTTGGAGTGTTCAGAGTATCTGATAAAGATACCCTTTTTACCACATGGACCCAACTTATTAGATTTTGCTAGAAGGATCGTGAGCATAAGTAGCAGGCTCCCAGGGCCTTAAACGGCTATGTTCATGTTTGTGACCTATCTATAGTACATATGGAGTTGAAGATATTGACTTGGTTGGTACTTGGTTAAGTACATAGACAGCTGTTAAAAGAGCATCTCCCCAGTATAAAATGGGGAGGTTTGCTTGTGTCATCATTTACTTAACCAAATCAAGAAGAGTTTCCTACGCTTAGAAACTTCATTTTGCTGAGGGGTGTATGGAATAGACAATTTATGATTAATTCCCTTCTCTTCACATCATTCTCTAAACTGATCAGAGAGGTATTCGTGACCTCAATTAGTTCTCAAAGCCTTAATTTTGATGTTAGTTGATTTTGTATCACGTGCTGAAAATGTTTGAAGCATTCAAATACTTTGTACCTATGAGAAATAAGGTAAACCTAACCAAAATGTGTGAAATCATATATAAGCATGATGAAGTATTGAGTATCATGTCTAGGTTCAACATTTAATGGATCGCAAATATCAGAATGAATTAATGGTAATGGATTTTCAGCCCTAGTGGCCTTACCAAAAGGCTGTCTAGTGGTTTTAACAACTAAGCAATGCTTGCAAATGGGCAAATCGATATGAGTGAAGGGTTTTAAAAGACCCTCACGAACAAACTATATCATTCAATCTTGTCCTATATGACATAATCATGCATGCCATACATTTGCATCAACGAAAGCATCGCTTGAAGTGATCAACGAATAATCACAATTTATTTAAGAAATAGAATCTTCTATGTCTAATATAAAGAAAGTATCAAGCATAAATCCAAAACCCAAATAAATATCCCATCATGAATAGTCATTGAATGACTTTTAAAATTCAAATAAAATCCATATCTTGAAGAACTCTTATCGGAAACTAAGTTCTGCCATATTTATGGAGTAAACAAGACATCATGGAGCTTTAAAGTGCCACCTCCCTGCATTTTGTCATTATTGAAGAAGCCATCAATGAATAATTACAATTTATTTGAGAAACAGAATCATCTATGTATAATATAAATAAATTATCAAACATAAATCCAGAACGAAAATAAATATCCCTGTCACGAATAGTCATTGAACGACTTTTAAAATTCAAAATAAAATCTATCTTTATAAGAACTCTAACGAAAACTAAGTTCTGCCCTATTTCTGGAGCAAAAATGACATCATGGAGCATTAAAGTGCGGCCTCCCCATATTTGTAATTTGCAGGTGCCTATGCTTAGAACAACAACCACTGGAGTAGTTTTCTACATAAATCCATCTTATCCCTCATGGAATCTGATGAAATTTCACAGTACGCTGCTTTATCTCTACTTATATGGTCTGTCGCACCTTAATCAACAATCCACACAGGATGAGAGTTAGATAGCATTAAACAGCTAAATACAAACACATCAAAAATATTTAAGAAAGGACAAACCTTCCCTGACGCAGTATATTTGGTTGCAACATATGCTCACTCCTTTGCCACCACAATTGTAACAAGGGGCATCCTTCAAGTTCTTATTTCCTCTTTTCTTAACACGCCTTGTCATTTTCGTTTAACTTAGAAATGACTATTGCCAATGAGATTTAGACCTTTTCTTTGAAACCTCTTTCCAACAAGGAAGTTTAGAGTTTGAAGTATGATTTTTCAGCTACAAAATCTTCACCATCTATTTGAACATCCTCAAGCTGCTCAGTTTCTAACTCTAAGTGATGCTCAATATCTTCAAAAGTTTGGATATTCTCATTGTGGGTCATGTTTATTTTCATGTGCTCTTATGAATGTGGCAGAGATCTAATGACAACATATACTTGTTGCTCCATCAGCTAAAACATGACCTGTAGTAGAGAACTCGTGAATTAAGTTTTTCAACTTACGTAGATAGTTCCCCATGGTAGCCTGTAGAAGCATCTTGTCAGTGTTGAACTTAATAGTAAGACTCTGTAATTTACTTGCAGAAGTCAAGCCAAATCCTTTATTTTATTTTCAGCCTCATAGCCTGAACATTTGTATAATTTTCGAATTTATAAAGAATATCGTTTATCATAGTATTTAAGAGAATGATACGTGAATTCTCCTTATATAGAAGGAGTCATATTTACTCCTTCCTAACTGATAAAGGATTTTGACCGACTTATGTTTTCCTTAACTAATAAAAATATGTACATAAAATCTATTAGATATATTTATTTAGATTTTGATGGAGTATACCAATATACCATTATGGGTGTATCCCTATCGCATACACCAACAATACTAAACAAACAGACCATAAACTAGTCAATTTTAATTCACAAAATTAGTAAATAATTCAAAGAACTTTTATCCAGTAAATTAGTAAAAATGATCAAAGAATTCATAATCGATCGGGACTTCTAGTAATTAAATTGTAACATCAAATAAATATATGATAATTATTGACTGAAAATTTAATGGACCAATAATTCGCAACATGAAAGTTTACCTTTTTAATGTTAAACAAAAGGTTGATCAAGGATTATACCCATATGGTTCGGTCATTTTAGGTTCGATATAATTACAAGAAAATAAAATATTTGAAAAAAGTATTTTATTGAAAAATAATTTTCCAAAAATCCTTAATTAATTTTCACAACAATCAATGTATATTTTATATCCATGTATACAGGATAATAAGTGTACCATGAAAAAGTCTATCTCATGATTTGCATGAGAAAAAAATGAAAAGAAAGAATACATGCATAGTGGTAGAATGATGAATATGTATGAATCAAAGAGTAGGGATCAAGGAGGTCCAATACCAAAGAGGGACATCGCAGAAACTTTCCAAATCCAATGCCGGCAAATTGGCATATTTGCTGCCTCCAGCCTCGTCCACGATCCCCGTCCACCGACGACGCCGCCAACAGCTCTTCTCTGAATATTTTCGTCGTCCAACTCCGGCCGCTTCGCTGGGCAGTCGCTGGAGGCTTGGGCATCCACGTCAAGCGGTACCGGCATGGCGGACGCGTGAGTACTCTGATAATTAGTGCTCTCATGGGAAACATGTAATCGAACGTCTACTTCTTTATTCACTTGATTCAGCTCGCCGGTGCAATCCATCGGCGCCGCTGCGAAGAACCAACCTTGGAGTGGATCCACGGCGAAATATTCCGACAATGGATATACATATCGGCCGCCGGAGGCTTCCGCATCCATCGTCGCAGGCAAGAAAACGGGCCGCTCGGATTCCATGGCGGACGTTGTGGTAGCTCGATAATGGCCCGGAACAGATAATTGAACGGGATCTTGCTCCCCGGTGCAATCTATCTTTGCCGCGGCGGCCAAGAACCCACTTCGGGGTGCATGGTCCGACGCCGAACAACGGCTGCCGGCGTCTGCTGCTGCGGACAAGAAGTCGGCGTAGGCAAGCACTCTTCGGTGCAACTCCACAAGGGCGTTGTACATGGCATGCAGCTCCGCATCGCTCCCCACCTTGGCCACGTCGAATATGTCCCACCAAAACCCATTACCGGCGGCGTCGACGGCTTCGTCCTGATGATCCCGTAGGTACCGCTCGAGGACGGGGCGAGTGTGGGGTTCGTCGGCGAAGGGCCAGCTGTCAAGGGAGAAGACGATGATGTCGACGTCGGCCCGCAAAGGCGGCGAAGCTCGTTTGGCCTTGTTGAATAGGACCCTTTCGTCGCTTGCAGAAGGTGACCTGCAAACTGCTCTTGTTGTCGATCTTCTTGTCGGTGTTCTTCCTCCTCTTCTTCTCCTTCTCCTTCTCTTGGCCCATATTATTCGCCTGATCCGTCGTTGCCATCGTTAATTGTTGATCAAATACTGATGATGATCAGGTTTTGTATCACTTCATTATATTAAGACTCTACATGCGCAGTGCTTAGTGTTGGAAATTGAGGAAAGAAATGAAGCGGAGAAAACAGGAAAGATATATGGAAATCTTCCTTCCAAAAACAAAACGAAAAAAGGAAAGCCATTAACTTGCGTCAATTCAACGGCACATACTTCATATATATTAAAAATACCTTCAATTTTTAAGTTTTCTCCTGAATTTACATATTATTTATGTAATAAAATATTTACATATATATTATGTGTTATGTAATATTCACGATGTCATAATCGTTTCAAATATCTTTTATCTTTGGTATTTAATTTTAATATATGTTTACGTAAATATGCTATTATTTTGGGTTCAAATGTGTATATATTTGCTTATTTCTTTGCAAGATGTGATCAATTATCTTCTGAAATGGCTAATCACATTTATGCGCATATTTCTTTTGAATTGAAAAGGATAACACACCTTGAACCAATTAATAATTAGTCAGAAAACTTATGTAACTAGTCACAATGTGCATGTTATTGGAAATGCCGGTACGTAGAGGGGAGAGCCTTTTTTTTTCATTTTACTCTCTCAAAAATCCGGATGGAGAATAAAATTTTAACATGAAAGCATAAGATTTAATTAATCGAGTTCAAATTATTTTAATCTAATCTTAATTAAAAATCGATTGTGAAATATAAAATGATTTATACTTTAAATATTAACTTCAAGATGTGAGCATAATTTAGCAAATCAACAAATTAATTTATTAAAAAATTTGTAACCAATATTATGTGTTGGCGAACTTGTCAAACTATATATAATATGTGAGACAAATAAGCTAACCGAAGAAGATCAATCAAGATAAGGTAAGAAATACAAACAGTGTACAAAGATTTTTTTAGAGCTTTTGAACATGTACTCCTCTCTTCTACACTACTATATCCACCAATTTGATAGGTCTTCAAAGGCTTGATTGTTACAAATACAAGTGTCACAACTACTTGTCCTTCACCAAGTCCAATCCATAAGTGTTTTACAAGTCACAATTGTCCTTCACCGCACTCAAACCCGAGTTGTCTTCACAAGCCACTAACTTGTACTTTACCCCTTGGCCTCAAGTTTTACTTCATCGAATACTTACACGTATGACAATCTAGACCACTCCACACCCGTAGTGTCACATGTCCACTAGTGCAAACATACACCAATAACAACTAATTGGTTTACAATTTGTCCTCACGAGAAGAATACGATTTTTAACAATCAAATCATTCAAGAGATTACAATATATACACCAAGTAGCGCTCAAGCTCTTGAAACCCTAAGGTTGATGAAATGAAGTTTATCTAAAGCTTACACCCGATAAAACTCTCAACTTTAATCCGAACTTGTTTAATTAATAACATTTCAATCTCTCTTGATTGTTCAGATTATACTATGAGCATCCTTTTTCCCTTTTATATTAAGATTCTTATATAGTCACATCTTAATGACAAAATTTTCTAAGATGGGTCGATTATAAAATCTCTAAATATTAGCAACACATCTAATACCTACTGGGGTAAAATCAGGCTTATTAGTGAAAATAAAATATAGATCTTCAACTTCAATTAACAACTTTTGAAAAAATGACTTAGATCTATCTGTTTACATTTTAGGTCAAGTCCCTACAAATGATATCTATGCCAACTTGGTTGTGTATTATATGTTGAGCTGAACAGGACGTGGGCCAAGTTATTAGCCACGTGTCGAGTATAAGAATTTCGAGGACGAAATTTCTTAAGGTCTTCGAAGAGTTAGTCTTACACCAATACCTAATTGGGTAAGATCTGATATATTAATGGAAATATACCATATACCTTCAATTTTGGTTTAATTCTTGGTCTATATCTAATAGTTTAGTATTAATAATTTTTTTAATAAAGATAAACTAAAAATATAGCATATATAAAGCTCTATTTTTATTGATCATTTTCTTCTCCCATCTACAATTATTTACAAATAATTATTAAATATAACAAGATAATTATAGAAAATTATAAATTTATATATATATATATATATATATATATATATTGTGCAAAATTGTAGCACGTGTCTGGCCTTTTTTCACAAACTCGAAAAATAAAAATGGGGGTTGTTTCCTTGCTCGTTGAGGGCTTATGTAATGTAAATACTAGAATTCAGGGTTATACCAAGGCACACTTGTCACTAAAAATATCGTAATTAAATTAACTATTAAGTATGAAATTTACATAGAAAAATGATACGAGTTCAACTTTTCATTGATAATTGTTTTGAGATACAAAAGTTTACAGAAAAACTCTCACTTACAAAAAAAATCTTTCCTTCACTCCATTGCAATATGAGGTTTTGGACTTCAAATTGGTCATTTGATAATAAATAAAATTTAGCAAATGTAATTACTTAAATGAGCATTTATCACTTGTAATACATGTAGTGTGCACCAACTCTATCTAATTGCTCTCTTTAGTGAGTAGACTTGACCAATAAGCACAAAAAAATTATTTAATCAATTCAGGTTAGTCGAGTCAAAGTTAAACTTACTAATCGAGCTAGTAAGCAATTCAACTCAACAAAGCGAAGCGAGTATGAAACTCAACTAAGCCAACTAAAGTGAGTCAAACAAGCACATGGACTCAACCAGACTAGCAAATGGGTTGAAGTGAGCAGGGCTAGTGCACGTACTCAACTAGACTAGGTTAGTAAGGAGCTTGGACTGAGCTGTACAAGCACATGGACTCAACTAGACTAGGATAAACTAGGCTAGCAAGGGGGCTGAACCAAGCCAAGCGAGCGTATGGACTCAACCAAATTAGGTTAGCCTCTTGGCTTAACTAGCCTTAAAAATACACCGATGATTTGGAGGATAGACTATATTTTAGTATTCTTCCAAGTTTGACCAATATCAGTTATCTCTCCAAAACTTCACAACTTTTAAAATAATTATTATGGATCATTCCTTCATAAATTACAAATCGAAGATTTATTTGACTTAATTGATTATACTTTGTCTTAACACCCTTTTTATGTTGAACCGTGATCGCTCATTAACCCTCACTTTTTATATATGTTGATTGTGAGTAAAGCATGTAAAACAAAAAGTAATGATAGAAAATTCAATCAAGTTATTAAAAGATAACTAAAAATGATAATTATATGATGATCAAGGTCAATGGGAAAACAAGTTAGGAATGTGTAGTCGAAAATAACCGTCACTATTAGGTAGAAGCCCCATTGAATTGAAAGATCACTTGACAATAATGCAAACTTGTGTCTTTTTTTCTATATACAACAAAGCAAGTAAAGACATCATGCAAGGGGATGATTCCCTGCAATTGGATCACACCAGAGTTTCAAAAACTTGGCGTTAACTCAAAATACATCGCCACCATCAACCTTTCTAAGATCATAACAACCATTCCCAATATTTTCATGGATGACAAAAGGACCTTCCCATGATGGGGGCAAATTTAGGTCGAGGGAGATCAGTCCCCACTTCATGCGTATTACAAAGAACCAATGTTCTCAAGCAAAAATAATCGAACATATGCACACTTATTGTAATAGTGTGCCATATGTTCACAATAACGTTGGAGATGCTTACTTATATCATGTCAACACTCATCAAAACGCTCCAATGTTGTTATGTGCTCGATTGCATAATTAGTATGCAAAGGATCAAGTTGGGCAATCACCACAAGACGCACACTAGGAAGCTCAATTTCAATTGGGCGTTCATGCCAATCTTGTTGATTTTCTGCAATAGTTTTTGTCAACATTTGCTTCAAAATCTTATTGAAAGTTTTAATTTGCCCATTACTCTGAGGGTTATAGGGCAATCATTCTGCCTTTTTTTGCTCTATTGTTTGCCATCCTAAAAATAGAGTACCATTATCAGTGATGATTTTTTGGGGCACACAAAAATAACAAATGATGTATTCCTTAATAAGTAGAGCCACACAATCACCTGTTTGTCGATGAATGGTGGCACCCTCTACAATTTTGTAAAATATTCTATAGCAGTAAGAATAAATTATGGCCTTTGGATGAAGACGGGCTAATGGGACAAATAAAATCGAGCCCCCACATTTGAAAGGACCAATATGAATCAACAGGATATAGTGGCTCTAGTGGCAAATATTTCAATGGAGCATGAAACTGGCAAGTTTTACATGGCCGAGCAAAAGCAATACAATCCTTAAGCATAGAAGGTCAATAGTAGCCATTTCACAAAAGAAGTTGATGCAAACATTGGCCTCCTTGGTCTTCACCGCACGACCCTTCATGACCCTCTTTCATAGCAAGCAAACTCTCAGTTTGAGTCAGACACCGAAAAAGAATTTTGTCAAGCCCCTACGAAAAAGAATACCATCATCTAAGAGGTATCGAGCAGCCATTCGGCAGACCTCATAGGCTTTATTTCGTCGGCAGGCACATGACCATGAACAATAACGTCAACGAGATTGCCATACCAACCATTATAAGCTTCTGCAACAAATACCGGTTCGGGTGTAGTTGAAGGTAGCACTGATCCAACTGGTACATCTTGACAAGCGAACCACATTAGAGGTTTCTTATTTGGGCAAACTTCTTCAAGTTTCAAGCTAATACTGCAAGGGCATCAGCTTTTCAATTTGAAGATCGAGGGATATGCTTAAACTTGACTTCATCGAAATTCTTTAACAAGCTTGTGACACAAGCCTTGTGACCGACTAGGTGGCTTCTTTAACACTAAACACGCCAGTAATTTGTTGGATATCTAATAAAGAATCACCACAAACCAAGAGCCTTTTTACTTTAAGGTCCTAGGTAAGAATTACGCTAAACATGAGGGCTTCATACTCAGCATCATTATTGATGCAACAAAAGATAAGGCTATAGGCATGTAGATGTAGTTGTCCATTAGGTGCATAAGAACTATACTGACACATCCACGAGGACCAGTGCCACCACGAAAGTGGACAACAATGCCATCAAAGTAGAGTGTTCAGTGATTAGGAGCGATATTTGCAACATTTATACTTGGTTCAACCTTTGTATTCGTTGGAAAAGCAGGATGGCTAGCCAAAAGCTCAGCTAAGGCTTGACCATTTATAGCTTTTTGAGTCAAACATTTAATATCAAACTCCACATGCTTTACCAACCAATGGGCATCACGCCTGGACATAGCTGGTTGTTCGAGTAAGTGTCGCACCAAATTGTCATATACATGAAGATAGGCTTCGTGAGTCAAAAATAATGATGAAGTTTTTGAGTAGCAAAAACTAAAGCTAAACAATCTTTCTCCACCACTGAGTAATTTTTCTCCATCGTATTTATTATTCAACTTAAATGGTAAACATGTCACTCTCTACCCAGCTCATCAGCTTGAGAAAGGACAACGACAATTGCCGAATTTGTATGAGAGATGTAGAGGATTAAACGACGACCAGGGATGGGTGCAAGGAGAGTCGGGGGTCACAATAACTCTTCTTTGATATTAACAAGGGACTTTTGACAATCCTTGGACCACACAAACCATTCTCCTTTTCTCAACATTTGTGTTAGAAGGAGAATTGTTGCCGACAAGTTTGGAAGGAACCGATGTATGTAATTCAACTTCCCTAAGAAACTCCGAAGTTGCCTTAGAGAGGTAGGTGGCGTCATTTCAGTGATGGCCTATAGTTTAGATGGATCAATTTGGATGCCATGTGAGTGAACCAAAAATCCAAGAAATTCCCCTGAGGATACACCAAAAGCCCATTTCAATGGATTCAATTTCAAATTATTTTCGCAACATTGCTGGATGACACGTTGCAAAGTTGCATAGTGTTCTATATGAGTTTTAGATTTTACTATTATATCATCTACATAATCTTCCATGTCTTCATGTAGTATGTCTGCAAAAATATGTTGCATTGTCCTTTGATAAGTAGCACTGACATTTTTTAGACCAAAAGATATTATTGTGTAACAATAAGTACCTGTCGGCATATAAAATACTATCTTTTCTTCATCCTTTGGCTAAGTATATCTGCTAAAGCCATCCATGAAGGAGAATATTTAATGCCCTACCACATTGTCTAGCAACAAATCGAGCAATAGAAGTGGAAAAACATTCTTTGGACATGCTTTATTTAAATCTCTAAATCTACTCAAATGCCTAGTTGGTCATTTTTCTTTTTAATTGGTACTATGTTGGCTATCCAATCTGGATATTCCACCTCAGGAATGAATTTAGCTTCTTTCAATTTCATGATTTCTGCTGAGGTAATTGTTTCCATAGTAGAGCTAAACTTTATTTTGGCTTGTTTAACATGGGAGAAACCCGGTTTAACTACTAAGTGGTGTACTATAACAACTGGTGATAAACCAGGCATTTCTTCATATGACCATGCAAAATAGTCTTTATATGATTGAAGTAAATCAACAATTAGCTCCGCTCAAGACTATCAAGGTCAATACCGAGAAAAGTTGGACATTGATGACCACTAATTGTAACGAGATTAATCTCAAGTAGTTGCTCAACAACCAAAGCTACTCCATCCTCGAAGTGAGGTGGTGTGGGTTGAACAACAAATGATTCAACGTTGTTCGTACATGACATAGACCCCCCATGAAAAAGAGTGCATGTGTATCAGGTTTAGAGAATAGTAGTATGGTAGCACAACATTCCAAGATAAAGTACTTTAGTACTTGGACGAGGCTCGAGTGTGAGTGGCCACATTCGATGCTCTAAAGTGAACACTTTCTTTACTAATGAATTAGGTCGTGGAATCTCTTCAGCATCCATTTCAGCGCCCTCAAGAACAATTTTTACTTTTTCTATCGTAGTTGATGCTACTACAATGACCAGCGACTTTGATGGTCATCATCAGTTATGCTAATTTACTCTTAAAGGGACAAGCATGCCTTCAGCAGAAGGCAACAATGTTGGCTCAAACATAGTTGGAAACTTATGTGAGTTGAGAACCTTTAGTGGGAGAATCAGAGGAAAGTTCGTTATTGGTCGAACACCACTCGAGAGATCAATAACTATAGGAAATGTATAAAGAATTTGCTTTTGGCAAACAAGTTTTAAAATATTCTCAACCATGAAGAATGCTGCTTCGGTAAAATGAACATCTTCAAGCATGAAAGGATTTTTAAGCCCACAAACTTGGGCTTGGTTGCCTTTGATTGGCACAACTTTTATGCATTGGTGTCATGAAGAAGGAACACATTGATGGTCATGGATCCATGGACATGCTAATAGCATGTGAAAAATAGGATCAAGGTCTACTACATGGAAAATATGTATCATACTGAATGATCCTACTGAAATGTGCAAGGAGATTGTCCCCATAGAATCACAAGTAGTAGGTGAGATAGATAAAAATTGAGTAATGGATGGCACTAAATTCTCCAATGTATATCCCAACTCATGTAAGAAACGAATAGGTAATAAGTTAGCCAAGCCCCTGGATCAACTAGGGCACGACAAATTACCTTATTACAGTGTTTGACATTGACATAGAGTCGATGATTATGGTTTAGCTCTAGATGACAAAGAACTTCATTGGAGAAAGTAACAATGACAGTAGATAGTCCAAGGTTTCATTTATTTGAAGCCAGGTAGGATTTGCCCTAGATCTTTGCTCATTATTGACTTTTGTTAGCACTGGTAATCGACGACCCAGAAACTCAACATCTATTACATAATCTTTCATCCCTCCACCTTGTGTGAAGAAAGCATCAACTACACTATGCTTTGTAGTGACATCCGTTAATGCACATTCAACAATCCATCTTGTGGTAGATGAAACACACAATACATCTAGCATATTGTCAATGGTTGGTATTGAGCAAATATGCCTAATGACATCATAATCATTATTTTTGTTTGTACTAGGCAAAGGTTCTCCCTCAATAACAATAGTAGAACATGATATTTGTGAGGCTGTGGTAGAAGACTTTGCCTCTTCCATGATAACATTATTAAGATTTGGTAACTTTTCTGTTATATTGTCTGAAAGAAGTAAGTCATAAGAATTTTTACCAACTTGGGTGGTATGAGTTTCGTCAATGACTAGGTTAGGTGGCATCTCAATTAATGGGTCATCAGTCACCATCATAACAGCCACACGGGCTCTAGGTTTCTCTGCATCAAATTGATATTTAGTTTCTTCATCATCAAGCAACTTTTGAATTTTTTTATTACGATTCAACACTTATGAGTGGGATGATTTACTTTGTTGTGAAAATGACAAAAGTTTTTTTTGCCATCCCTTGGCTTTAAAGGCACAGGGGAATCCTTTGGTGTGATTCTATTGTCTGCCAATAGTAAATCAAACTATCTTCAATATCATTGAAATCAAAAGTTTACTTGTCTAAATCATGCCACTGTTGGCGAGATTTGTTAGTTTCTTTGTGATTATATCGAGAGTTGTTGTTAGGCTTTTTATTACCCTCCTGGGAATATAGCTTATCACAATATAAATAGATGCTTTGGCAACCTTGTTAGCAATAGTAGTTCGTTGCAATTCTTTGAAAAGAATAACTTTTTCAAACAATTCTTCAAAATTACTGCTCAGAGAACTGCTAAGAAACCAAGTTGCTTGACTGTCATTCATACCACAAATTTTCACAATCTCTTTATTATTAGAAGTATCCTTCATTTGTGAAGCCAAATTTCAAAAACATTTCACAGATGCACCAAATGTCTCCTCATTTTTCCTTTGGCACAATTTTAAATGGTCATGCTTAACGGGTATCTCCATTGATTGGAAGTGAGTTGTAAATTGTTTATGTAACACCTCGTTTCGGTTCACTTATGAACCAACCGGGAAATGTTACCAGCGACCAAACCGTTTGCTAATCTACTTAATTTGGTTAAGCTAGCCCAGATCTACCTTTGACATCTCAAGATGGTAATGCAAGCATACAATGCATAGATAAGATGCTTAGTTTCTAATGTTGTTCTTGATGCATGTTATGCTATGCAATCAAGTATAAAACAACCAAACAAACGAAAAGTTTAAAGAAAATAGTTATTTTTTAAACAAAACAAACAAAGTCTCCCCATAAGGACTACCTTGTCAATAGCAAGCAGTATATATTTTTACCAATAAAAAAGAAAAAACAAAACATTTCCCATGTGACAGTGTCCCCTTTCTATCTCATCACATTCATTGGCCACTTTAAATTATCCCTTGAGCTGGAAAATTTATCTGTGTTATTTTAGCCCTCTACATCCATAGCATCACTCCAGGCCCTAAGTACAGAAGCCGAGTACTCTCAAGCATGTGCCTTCAGTACTCTTTGCAACCACAAGTCTAGGCATCCCCTGCATAGCAATACTCGTAAACCTCCACACTTCTATAGGTTTGAGGAACTCAAAGGTGGAGTTATCAGGATCCCTCTGGAATGGAACACACACTCACCAATTCTAGAGCCTGCTTTGTCGAACACATGCCCTATCTCAAGACACGGTCATTGGTTTTCCCTCGTCTCACATCTCATTGAAAATGCAAAAAATTATATGTACATAGGCCTGGGTATGGATTGAAATATAATAGGCCCGAAGGCATCGTGATCTGGATCTAAGTTTTTGAAAACAAACTCAAGGGATCTCATCTTAAAGAGTTATTAATCCAAAAATCTCATACAACTAGATGGCCCGTATGAAGTAGGATACAATAAATCCACCACTCGAAGCGTTTGCTTGCCTGTTAAAACAAAATATGACAGAGTATAAAAGTCAAACCAGAAGCGAGTCCTAAATGGACTTGGTAGAAGGTCCACTCGTGTCTACACACCTAAGCGATGAGCTCCTACTCCGTACTTACAACTCATACTAAAAGCTAACGCCGCTTATGATGTATTCACACATCCTATAGCACGCACACATCAAGACACACTCACATCAATCATACATCAATCTATATAAGATTTACTACGCTATGTTACATTAGATTACGATACTTACTTAATTTACTTAATTAGTTCCTTACCATTCATTTTAATACAATTCATATTTTTGTTACAATAAAATAGTTAACACATCAATCCATCAATCCTACCATACTGTGTTAATAATTATCACCTTTAAGAAATTAAATCAAAGTTAATTATACATTGTGTTGTCAACAATCGGCAACGGCTAAGGTTTTGATGTGCGGCTCGAGACTCAAATTCGGCACCCGAGGGTGTCTAAAGATCGATCGGATTCAATTGGATGAATTTGCAGAAGAACCAGTGATTTTCAGAGAATCTGATCTTTCGATGATTTTTTGGTGGCTTTCTGACGAGGCAATCGGGGTTATAGTTTGGTGTCAGCTCAGCGAGCACGACCCAATGGTGGTGGTGGTGAGGACGGCAACGTCGGCGATGAGTGTTGGCAGCGGTGACTCTGTCGCCTTGTTTGATCGGCTCTTGGCCAGCTTCGGCAAAGGCATTGGGTATGGGGGAAAGGTCGTCTAGGTCGAGGGGAAGGGCATCGGTGGCACTACGGCGGCAAAGCAACACGGATAGCGGCAAATCAACGTCAGGTGCATGGCACAATCGCGCTGCGTTGGGTGTCGTGCAGGTCAAGCGGCGATCGGGGATGCTCGGGGCGGCACGATGACGACACGGCAGCGTCGATCAGTGGCGGTGCGGTCGCCGAAGGTGGCATTGACGTGATGATGGGGTAGTGAAGGGGCAGGGTAGTCACATAAATAAAACTTGACTCGATTCCGACTTGAGTCAAAAATAATAACTAACTTGTAATAAATCCTTAAAAATCCATAAAAATAGGGGGAAATCCCATAAAATATAATACACCCATAACATGAACGTGACATGTTCTATAACTAATAACCCACCCAAACTACTCTATAAGGCATCCTAATGCGTTAATCGGTCAAAAATAATTCTATGATCAAATACACACAAAAAATAACTACATATTGTCATATACTCTAATAACTCATTTCTCATTATCTTTCTAACGTTATCAATATATACTTAGGTACATCTGATCCTCATCGTTCATAACTCACGGTTGGTTTTGACTCACCATGCGGTTCATAAAATTGGATTGACTCAAACCGACGGTTGAACCGACTATTTCGCTAATGTAAAACTCTGACTCAAGTCAAGGGTTTTACAGTTTCACAATCTCCTTCCACGTGGATATAGAATTGGAAGACCAATTATTAAATCAATGCAAGGCAATGCCTATGAGAAAAGATGGAAACTGTTGTAGCTTCCAACTTATCGTTATAAACAATAGTACCTCATTCAAGTTTGAAGGTGGTGATGTGATCGCAGGGATTACCATCTCCATCAAATTTTCCAAAAGTTGATTTCTTATACCTTGCGGGAAGTACCTCATCATAAAAACTTTCAACCAATGGACGAACACGCTTCATAATTTCCACTATTTTGAGATCTTTCTTGGTAGCCACTGAAGCTTGTAGATCTTCAAGTGCTTGAGCTTGCATTACCATGATAGTTTTTAATTCTTCATATTTTGTGTGAACTTTAACTGCTTGTACAAATTTGAAGGGTTCACATAAGCCAATTGTGTTGGCAAAGGTATAGTAGGTTGCACATGAAAAGTAGGGGATGACGTGACCTAAGGCATTGGAGGTGCCAACGGTAGTGTCAATGGGCTTACTAGAGCTGAAGCATGCATTGTAGGCATTCCAGAGGGGTACACCATATGGTGGATAACCATGACTATACCTGGGCCATATGCTAGAGTAAGGCATTAGATACGACAGTTGATGCATAACAAGATGAGCATAGGAGGAACTCTCAGGTTGACCTCTAGGAAATGGGCAGGAAGTCCACGGAGGACTAATAAAACCTTGACTGGAAAAAATCCCATGAGGTGGAGCTAATAGCTTGTCATGGGAGATGAGTTCACACCATACTGATTTGGCAAAGTTAATGCATAAACATTTCTCATATGTGTTACTTGAGTTAAAGTATGCACAACAGGTGCAATGAAAGTGCTAATGCTAGTACATATTACCAGCAGAGTGGATCGAGCAACCGTCAAGTTTGTTAATTAAGGTGCAATTTGGTGTGCGGATGTTGGGGAAGAATATGTTTATTCGGTCTTTTGTTCATCCTTTTATTCAAGATACCCCATTGCATCTCTAATTCACTGTCGTGGCATTTGGAGAACATTGAGTGCTTGGTGGCTTAGATCAAGAGTATGTCTCATAGTTGCCTCAAGCCAATCGATGTGATCAGAATTATGATGAAGGAGAGTATCAACTTGCTCGTCAGACACTTGTTGAGATATTGGAACTTCAGGAAAAATGGCAGGATCAAACCCAGACATTGCGTCAGTGGAGGAAAAAGCGTATTGTTGGGAAGTACCTTCAGAGGGATTAGGCCCCCTAGCAGCCATGGATCTAGTAATTGGACATGTAGTTAAAAATATTAATAGTTTTAGTAACACTGCAACCTTTTAATGGTTCCTGAGTGGAGTTGCCAAATGTTTACGCAAAATTGTGGCACGCATTTCGCCTTTTTCACAAACTCAAAAAATAAAAATGGCCGTTGCTACCTCACTTGTTGAGGGCTTATGTGATGTAAATACTAGAGTTTGGGGTTACGCCAAGGCACACTTATCGCTAAAAAATATCGTAATTAAATTAACTACTAAGTATGGAATTTGCAAAAAAAAAACAGCACAAGTTCAACTTTTCATTGATAATTGCTTTGACGTACAAAAATTTACAAAGAAACTCTTAATTATGATACTAATATTTCCTTCACTTCATTGCAATATAAGGTTTTGGACTTCAAATTTAGCACTTGACAATAAATGCAATTTAGCAAGTGTAGTTACTTAAAGGAATATTTGTTACTTATAATACACGTAGTGTGTACCAACTCGGTCTAAATAATCTATTTAATAAGTACAAACTTGACTAATAAGCACAAAAAAATTATTTAATTAACTCGAGCTATTTGAGTCAAAGTTAAACTGACAAACCAAGCCAACAAGGCAAAGCGAGTTTGTAACTCATCTAAGCCAACTAATTGAGTCGGTCAAGCACATAGACTCAACCAGACTAGCAAGTGGGCTAAACTAATCCGGGGGAGTGCATGGACTCAACCAAACTAGGCTAGTAAAGAGGCTGGACCGAGTCGGGTGAGCACACGGACTCAACTATGCTAGGACCAAACTAGGCTAGCAAGGTGGCTAAACCGAGTAAGGCAAGCACACGGACTCATACACTAGTTTAACCTCTTGGCTTAACTAGCCTAAAAAAATACACCGATGATTTAGTGGATAGACTTTATTTGAATTTTCTCTCAAAGTCTACCAATTTTTTGGTTAACCTTTTGGAGTGCCTCCAGTCTACTAGTGAAAAATGAAAATAAAAAGGCTTTATTTATAGAGAACATGGGGTGTAGCTAATTACTAGAAATCCAACTTTTGGGAAGATTTTTTATTATATTTGAAATTTTATTTTGACTTTATCTAAAATTTATTTTTAAAAATCTAAAATAAATCAAGTTGGTTTTGTCATATGGCAAATATGTATATAATTGAACTTATCCAAGATTGCTCCAACTTCCACTGCATTTCCAACTTGTCTCATTGAAGACTTTATTCTTCCAAGTTTGATCAATATAGGTTATCTCTCTAAAGCTCCACAATTTTCAAAATAACTATCAAAGGTCATTCCTTTATAAACCATAAATCAAAGTTTTATTCGATTTAATTAATTATATTTTATTTTAACCTTTTTTTATGTTGAATCATGATTGTGTGTATGTATGTATATATATATATATATAAAAGTGTTGAGGTGAGCTTGGGGCAAAAAAATTTTTCGGCCCTGGACTTTGATATAGGTTATTTGATTACAAGGATAGCCTAGATCTATTATTTTAAAAAACCTAAACTTTGACCTCGGCCGTCTAATTATAATGACGACCCAAATCTATTGTTTTCAATAACTAGGGTTGCTAATTGAGCGAGCCAGCTCGTGAGCATTTAGCGTTCGGCTCGGCTTGACTCGACTCGAAACTCGACATTTAAATGCTTGACTCGAACTCGAATATTACGAACCGAGCTTGAGCAAAGTCGTGTTCGACTCGACTCGACTCGGTTATAACTCGAACTTGACTCGAACTCGACTCAAACTCGACTCGTAGCTCGACTCGAACTCGTATCGATAAAATAATATAATAATATAGTATTTATATTATATTATATTATATTATATTTATTAATTTATTTATTTATTTATATATATATATATGCAATATAATAACAAAGAAGTAAGATAGTTGAGATGGTAAGTATTCACCTTGATGACTTCCAGGTTGTGGGTTCAAACCACATTGGCTTTATTTTTTTAAGTGAGTTACTTTTGACTTTTAATCGAGCTAACGAACGAGCTGGCGAACGAGCTCACAAAAATTAAGCAGTTTAAGTATATTCGAGCTCGAGTCGAGCTCGAACACATAAAAGATATTTGAGTCGAACTCGAGCATGTATGTCTAAAACTCGTTCGATCTCGAGTCGAGTTCGAACGAGTTTCGAACTATTCGAGCTGAGTTCGAACACATGTTGAGCTCGGCTCGCTCGCTCAACCCCCAGCCATATCAGGTCGAGGAACAGTCAAGTCCAGCCCGAATGGGCCGGACTTGGCCGACGAGAGGCTAGATCCGCTCATGCAGAAAAAAAAAACCAAAATTTATGTGGCAGCCACCCCGCCGCGCGTGGACACCCCTCCTCCTTGCTCACCCTCGACCCCGTTGTACCGCAGCCCCTCCGTCCCACAGCCCGGCCACAGGGCGGTGGGGTCGAGGTTGAGAGCGGAGGGACGGTGACCGCCAACTTCGGGAGGTTTAGTTTTTTTAAAACAATAGATTTAGGTTGTCCTTGTAATCAACGACCCAGATTAAAGTTTAGTGCTTTTTTTTTGAAAACAATAAATCTAAGTTGTCCTTATAATAGGATGGCCCAAATCAAAGTCCGGGGCAGAAAAAAATTTTTGCCCTAGGCTAAGGAACTATATATATATATATATATATATATATATATATATATATATATATATACACACACACACACACAAACACACATATATAATATTTTAAGAATAATTGTCTATTTAAAATTTTTATATCATTTATTTGAATTTACATAATTTAATTTCTGGGTCTTACAATTAGAGATGCCTATTGGGTCGAGTACCCGCAAAATTCGACGTGGCCAAACCCTAATAGTAAGGATTTGGATAATTAATAATAGGGTTTAATTAGAGAGAAATAAGTCCACAATTATAAATGGTTTAATATGGTAATAAAGTAATGGGTACCCGCGATCCGATACCTGTTTCTTATATTATAATTTTAGGTATTAACATTAACACCTCATTAATTTTTAAAATGAATATTTATTAATAAAATTATCAAATATCTCATTTATATTTTTTTAAAAAAATTCACTTAACATTTTAAAACATGTATAATTATTATATAGTTTAATTTTTTTTCCCATTCATGTAGTTTGAATAGTTAAAGGTTTCCGTTTAATAAACGGTACGGTTTGCTTCTATGTTAATAGTAAATGGTCGGGTTTGGGCGTTAAAATAAGAAAGTTAAATAGTAAATATTTAGATTTAGTTTATAAGTTTGGGTCAAAGGGTGGGTTTTTGTTCAAACAATATCCGACCAAACCCGGCCCGCAGATTTTGTGATGCAGCGATGGGCGCCCGGTTGGACTCCACACACAACCGCTCTTCACTTCTTCTCTTTAAAACTCTCCGCAAATCTCATTTTTTTCTGATACGCTTGTGATCATGGCTCCTCCAAAGCAATCCCCTCATGTCGACGACCAGGTACTCTTCACTTCTTCTTTGTATTTTTATTTTTTGGCTTATGCTCCCTTTTTTCTCCCATCATACTTAGTTTGGTTCATCTTTGTTGCATATATTGAGCTTAGCAATTTCATTCAGTATCATTTTTTATGGGCTCTTCTTTTTTCTTATTTTCGTTTTTTGTGAGTCTGTTGGTTGTCAGGTTCTAGTAGAAGAGAAGTCATTTGCACGCATACTTACTCTGAATCGGCCCCGGCAGTTGAATGCTCTGTCTTATGGAATGGTATCATTGTTTTTTGTTTGTGTATGGTACAATTTTGCTGTTCTTTTTTTTTTTGGAATTGTAGCTGATTGATGATGAGTTGCCCATTAATTATCAAGTCCTCTGCAGATAACTAAACTTTTGAAGCTTTTTCTTGCTTATGAAGAGGATCCTAGTGTTAAATTGGTGATTGTTAAGGTCAAGCGTTTTCTTCTATCTTTTTTTTTTTGGTAGTGATTCGAAGTATTTTTTTGTGTCTCTTGCATTTTTAGTGAGTTATTTTGTACAAATTGCAGGGTATGGGGAGAGCATTTTGTGCGGGGGGTGATGTTGCATCCGTAACTCAACTGATTGGGGCAGGTAGTTGCCCATCTACTACTTACCGAAATGTATGAGCTTGTTTGGCTTCTGGCTGAATTATCAGCTATATGCTGGTGAAAATTGATGGTCGATCTTCCCAGAGTTGTTTCTTGGTGTTTGAAGTCTTTCTTTCTTATGCATTCATGATTCAGGTCATTGGAGCTTTGGCACAAAATTTTTTGGAAAAGAATTCACCTTGAACTATGTGATGGCTACTTATAAGAAACCTCAGGTCAATAGTTGTGTTCTGTAATATTTGATATGACCAGTTATTTATACATACAGACTTTGCTCCTTACCTTTTTTTTTTTTGTATTTAATGTGGCATCCTTTCAGGTTTCATTTCTCAATGGCATTGTCATGGGAGGTGGGGCTGGGGTGTCCATTCATGGACGTTTCTGCATTTCAACCGAGAAATCGGTATTGTGCTATCTAAAGCCATAATAGTTATGGTTTATCCATATTTATTTTCAGATATACATGTGTTGACTAGCATATAGGTGGAGTTGAATTGCTTTACTTTTGATTGTACTGACAAAAATGTCTAATTGAGTACTAGAGGTGTCATCCTATTGTTAAACTTCATTTGTTGTGCATGAAATGGTGAAGAATCAAGCTATAATATTCATAGCATTTTTCTATTAGGTATTGCGTTTTAGTTTTATACGTGTATTTCTAGAAATTGTCAATTTCTCTGGCGAATTGATTATTCATTCAAACACTAACTATACCATTCTGATATGCTTTCAGGTTTTTGCGATGCCAGAAACAGCTCTTGGATTATTTCCCGACATAGGGGCATCTTATTTCCTATCAAGGCTTCCCGGTTTCCTTGGTAGTGTTTTGTCCTTAACTTTTGTGCTGAAAATTAACTTCCTATACATGATCTTATTTTTGGAACTTATCTTTACACATCTACATGTGAGTATTGTGGTCTCACTGGTGCAAGACTAGATGGTGCAGAGATGCTTGCTTGTGGTCTTGCAACTCACTACGTACCATCCAAGGTATGATATCTTTATAGTTACATTCTTTTTTTATCAGCTGTGCCAATCTCATAGGACTCTGTCCAGTTTTCAATAGATCTGTAAGTTTGCTTCTCAGTTAATTGTCAAAAGTCTTGTCAAGAACAACAATCTGGGGCTTGCAAAATCTTTCAGGCTTCTGTTTTAAACTATAAAATATTGTTCAATTATTTTTTGTCAATGTCCTTATAAAGTTAATGGATAATAGAAAGTTCCCCTAATCGAAGAAGCACTAGCAAAGGTCAAATCAGATGATCCATACCTCATCTCTACCATCATTGATGAATTCACAGAGCAGATACCTTTAAAGGAACATAGTGCTTTTCACAGGTAATTTTTACTTGATTTAGACTTCTTTAAGGGAAAGTTTGTGGTAGCTTAGATAGCCTTTTTTATTGTTTGCCCTTTTTATCATTATTTTACTACATAATTGATCAAGTAATTAGGTAGGTGGCATAATCTGTCTCGTAAATTGTTGTGCTTGTGTTGTTTTGGTGTGAAAATTATGTGGGATAATTTTTGTGGTTTGTTCTAAAAGTGACAGAGTAGAGGGAATCTAATTGAGATAGAAACTTATACTAGACCATTCTAGCATTCATGCTTCTGGTCATGCTTGTTTTGAGTTTTATTAAAACTATTTGTTGCTTTGGAATGTAATGCCTTGTAAATATTAACTTTGTTTCATTTATGCCTTTCTTACATTGTAGGATCAGTACTATTAATCATTGTTTCTCAAGGAGAACAGTTGAAGAAATTATATCTTTTCTGGTAAGCTCTCCTTGGTACATTTCTGCCAGTAATTTTTTCACTTCCAAAATATTGTACTGTTTGGATTGAATACTTTTTTTGAACTTCTTGTCTTTGTCCTATACAGCAGTTGTAGTTTTGGTGTGAATGTTTCCTTTATTGGCTTGTGTCATTCTTCTTAAAAATTAGCTATAATTTTAGGAAGAAGAGGCTACGAAAGCACCAGATGCTTGGATCATGGCAACAATTGAGTCATTGAAGAAAGCGTCACCCACAAGTCTTAAAATCTCTCTTAAGTCGGTATGTATCTGATCGACATTTAATGAAGATGTTCTGCTTTTATTTGTCTGTGCTATGTGTGACTGCATAATTCAAATTTTTCTACGTTAATTTGTGCCATCTAGGCATCTTCTCTCATGGTCTTTGACCAGATGTTATTTTTCATGATGTGTGATTATAAGTTCTCTATGATGGGGGCCTGTCAATTTACGGCTATGTAGTTCAGACTTTAGACTATATAGCTTAATGCCTCATGCTGATCTTTTGGGCCCTTGGCTAGGATGCAGATAAAAAATTCTGGACTAGTAGCCTTGCTTTCTGTTCTTTTTTTCATAGGAACCTCGAAACAATAAATTGTTTACTGTATTCTAAAGTTCATGATAAATATCTTGTGCTATCAGAGTCCAGATATGCTTCTTATCGTAGATGTCTATACATGCTTCTTATTCTGGGTGTTGACACATGCTTCTTTCTCTTTTGTTTTCACGACTTTTGAAAAGTTGAATTGCAACTCGTGATGTTACTTCTGTCTATGTTGTCTAATGGTCATGGACTGATGTTAAATATGTTCTGGCATTAGAAAAGACAGGAAAGTCTTGATGGAATAAGAATTATGGATGTAAAGATGTGCCTCTTAATCTTTTGTTCATATCAATCTAGAAAGATGAATTTCAACTTGCTATGTACTTTTGTATCAATATTTTGCTAATAGTCATGTTAAATATCTTCTGCAATCAGATACGACAGGGAAGGTTAGAAAGCATTGACCAGTGCCTTATACGAGAATACCGGATGGTGTCTCACATAATGCGGGGAGATGTCAGCAGAGATTTCTTTGAGGTTGCTGGAATGTACCCTTTTAATTACTAATGATATTCTTCTTTATTCTGAGCTCTGATTCAATCCTTCTTACTGCAGGGCTGTAGAGCTATATTGGTGGACAAGGATAAAAACCCTAAGGTAGGTCAGGGCCAGTTCTTTTCCAAATTAGCGGATAATGATAAAATCTCTAAATTACCTCGTTTCTACAGTGGAAGCCAGCTAAACTTGAAATGATCAATGATGAAATGGTGGATATGTTCTTCTCAAGAGTAGACGATGAAGAATGGGAAGATCTGAAGCTTCCTTTTATCCGTAATAAGGTTACCGTGAATTTTACACCCAGGCTCTGAGTCTGCCCGTGATACCGACAAACGTTGGCAAGCACTTTCGCCATTCATATCATTATTGTAGGAAAATTTGTTTTGCAATTGTAATACAACTTTTTTGCTACTAATACTTATTTATGCTTCTTTGTGTGTGCTCAGGAAGCCTTGTGGCGATGCCAAGAAATTATCAAGTATGAAAAAACAGTTTGTTCGGACAAGAATCTGTTACAGATCAGGTGAATCTTTCTGTCCATTGAGTGAGTGCAGCGAAGAATAATTATCGAAAATCCTTGTGCTAAGCATGCTCTTGAACACCACGCATACTGCATTTCAGAAGAAAGTCACAGTTGTACCACCAATAATCCCCACAAATCCCTCTCTGCAAATCATGGGTTTGCTATGACTTGATCAATGATGGGTCCATCAAATACCATGTCCACAGACTTGATTGCAAAGTGTTAGTCTGGACAGTCTTCACTGTTAGGCTCTTTATATGTACATCTTGTGTGGATATCTTCTCAACAAAGCCAGGTTCATTTCATCGGTATATTTGAATGACCAACCAACTTTTAAAAACATGCTATTTGAGACTTTTTATTAAAATATCCGGACAGGAAAGATTAAGAGGAAAACCTGGAAAACCTCCAATCCCATGGAATGGTAGGCCTGTGATCACTGGCATTAAATTTCTCTGTGATCATTGATATAAAATGTGTGGACGCAGAAAAATTGTACAATTCCTATTTTATAGTGATTAGTTGAAATATAGATGGGTTAAGAGCCCAGAGCATGGGCAAAGGTAAATTATTTGTTAATACAAGCTAATTATACCATCATTTTTTTAATATTTGAAGATATTGTTACATCAATAGGTTATTTCAAGAAAAAGTCAAATCAAAATCTTTTCTTTCAGAAAATATGGTAATAACAACTTCATGTACGTTTTCTTCATATGATTTTCGTGAGAGATCGACACTGCTGTATAGTTGGACACTGCGCTATGGTTGTATCAAAATGGATGCCTAAACAGTGTAGCGGGCAAAGAGTAGCCATTCTACAAAGGATATGGGCCATTTGTCACACAAGCCCGTGGCAAATTGCCCATTTTCCACTAGTGAAAATATGCATAGATGAATCGTGGTAAACTTAATATTTACAAGGCACCACATTCCAAAGCCGCAAACAATTTTAACAAAACTCTAAACAAACATGAATGTAGCTTTTATTCATATAAACAAGATTTCTACAAGTTGCGGGCACCCTATCGTTCAAATCTAAAAATACAACGTAGCTGCACTTTTATATAAAATTTCCACACGCAGCTCCTAAATATCTTTTCCACTGATGCCGCCAACAATATTAACCAAGTAACCCCAACTGTATCAGAATCAAGCAAAAGCCAAATGAACAGCCCAGAAATGGAGCACTTGCTTACACCTTTCAAGAGAATGGAGATAGGGCCAGGCTATCATGTATGATGTATAAAAACAAGTGATGCATTTTCCAATCACTTTGCACACACATAGCTTCTATCAGTCAAACAACCATCAAAGGAATTTCATGGAGGTCAGTTACACGAAATAATTAACGTGGCCGCAAAGCATGGTAAAATGCAGGTCAAATAATAGGTATTGCTTAGCTGCATCATTCTGGAATTGCTAACAGATGACCATATGGTTTATCAAAGAGTCTCTCCATCCTCAGGACTGCCATATATAACCTCCATATAATGGTTCACCATTTTCCTTGTGAGACCAGGAAATCTGTGAGTACCACTAGGTTGCATATCAATCCTAATGAAAGGCCACTTCATTAACTGGGCTGCTTCGCATTCCTCAAATCCATCACCAATCACACAAAATTGAACACAGGGTCCATCGAATCGTTCTTTTATCCATGAAAAGCACTGGAACTTTCCCACTTCCCACGAGCTGTACACTGTATACAAGTTGTTTTAGATACCATTACTTCAACAAGAAAAAAATTAGCTCGCATTATGATGATTAAAGGCAGAAGTGTGGTATGCATAAGGTAAGAGGCAATACCATTTTCTTTCAAAAAAATTCATCAAGCCGAAACAGCAAACACTTGACTATACTGGGTACTAAAGATCCAGAGGTAACCAAAACGTTAATATTCTGGTTTCCACTATGAGAAGAATCTGCAGTGCACTCAGCTGGATTTGTAATGGATGTCAACTCTTTCTTCTGTCTGCTTGACTCCTCAAGGAACGCCCTGGCTGCAGCACATAAAACTCAGAAATAAACTAGAAACTTTTCCACCAAAAAGTAAATCTTCCAATGATTCTTTATCCCGCATGTATATTTTTGTTCTATAACATATTTGATATGTTCTCTTCATAAAATCGATTAGTTAAGTACATCACTTTTATACTTAGATATTCAGAAACTGTATTTATTTAATGAATAAAATGCGTTGTAAGATGGCATAGGATTAAGTAGCAAACATCAATGTAGGAAAAATATAAATAAAACACAGAAAGATGTTGCAGTAATAAAAGCACCTGATGAGTACCATCCATCGGTGTATGCATCGGTAATATTATACAAATCATTCCAGATCTCCACCATCTCCTTGTCAAGAATGCTATGTAAACCCTGAAGGGAAGAAAGCAAAACAATAGAGAAGTGTAGCATTGACAAGGCAAATGTACGCACTTATACATCAATTAACAGTCTCATAGTGCTGATGCATTGATCAAATGTAAGCATTATAACATTTTGATGTACCTTGGCATATTTCTCTGATATGATACGGTGCCTGTACGCTAATTTCCTCTTGTTTGAATCATCAACGGGTGGTCCAAATACATCAGAATTAAAATCATAATTTGAGAGGTCACGCCCATCATCATATGCTTGCAGAGCTTGTAAAAATGGCTCATTGTAATTTTCTACCTGCATATTCAAAACTTTAGTCAAGACAAATAACAGTGAAGCTAATAAAAATGGCAAGAACAGAGGAAAATATGCCAACAAAGGCACGATTGCGCAACTCACTTGCTCATAAAAGAAAAAAGCATCACAGACGTCCAAAATATGCTTCTCCCAGGCCTTACCAATCTCTTTTCCTTTATCAATATTTTTTGATCCATTGAAAGCAGCAGCATAGCCCCCATTAAGAAGTGACTTCAGCAATATAAGGGTCTCATCCATGTCCCATACGATAATGTTGGTCCGCCCAGTGCCATCTGCAGAATCTTCAACACTAATTGTCCCCTCTTTACCAGCAGAACCAGCAGTTAAATCCATTGAGCTGCACAATTCAACATAAACCTCTCAAGTATCAGATGCAAAAATAAAGCATAGGCATAAACAACAGTACTACTCCACCTTAAAATAGCATCGTGGCACTAAGCCGAGCTTACTTGAAAATAAACCATTCGCCTGATTTGGGCTGAACATTCAATCAAGCAATGTCCAAACTATTATTGTATCTGATTTCTCTTGTTGTGGGCATTAGGTATGAAGGTTAAACATGCATGTCATGCAACTTATTTCTTAACTATATTATTTCATTCCAATACAATGTCTTATCATAATCTAATCTAGCACTCAAACACTGTCCTACAATTTATAACACTTAGATATCCCCAAACAAACCAATAACCTACACTTCAAATGATTCATGCATTTTCATAGTTACATACTCCAAGAATCTACAAAGGGCAAGCAGGCCCATTCTCCCACCTTAAACATAAATTACTTTGCCTGATTTGTACTGAACATTAAAAAAAACTGTCCAAACTATTTTTATATCTGATTTCTCTGGTTGTGGGAATTAGGTCTGAACGCTTAACATGCATGCCATTCAACTTATCTCTAATCATATTACCCCATTGCACACCTCATCATAATCTAACCTAGCAGCACTCAAACACTGTCCTATGATCTATACTTTTTATTGGATACATACCAAAGAAACCAATCACCAACACATCAAATCAAATTATGTACCCACTTTTTTTCTTTTTGATAACTACACATTCTAACAACGTCATGGCATGCTCAATTATCCCTTAACCTAGCTATGTTAGGCTCCTTGACCATTGTTGTAGCTCCCCTATCCATACCTAGCTATACTGACTATAAGTAGGCCAATACTTGCACCTTATCGTTTGCAACGTCGAGGAGATAAGTCGGAGATAGGTGACCGGTAAGTCGGCGATTTACCGGCGATATGGGAAGCGGGAAGTCAGGGGTGAAGCTTGTTGCCTGCAGTGAAGAGCTCGTTGGCCGGGAGCTCGCCGGGCGGTCGGTGGATGGAAGGAAGGAAACGCCTCCTTCGTTGTGGAGATTGGGAAGATTAGGGCGAGAGGAGGAGATCGAGGGATTGGGTGGCGGCGGTGGAGAGAAGAAGGGATGGGCGGCGGCCGAATATGATCCAAATATGTATTTAATTAAGATAATGATGCCCTTTCTAGCAATTAAAATTAATAATTCTCGGAATTTTGAAGGAAATTTATTACAAATAATTAATTAAATTATAAAAACTATCAATTTTATCATTAAAAAATATTATTTTATATTTACTAATATATATTTTTTATCAACTCGAGTGGTGGAGAGAAGAAGATCTAATTTGACTTGGGTTGCTTTAGTGCATTTTTTAATTACTTTGATAATATATATATATATATACATCAATTTTATGTGTAACTTAATATAATTATTGTGTTTATAATTTTTTTATATTATTATCGTTTATTTATAACAATTATTATTGTGTTTAAGCGTTTATCTTTTTATGATTATTTATAATAAAAATAATAACTTAATTTTTTTATTATAATATGCAGATATTTTTTATATTACCCGATTATAATCAAAAACTCAAACTAAAATACTAGAAAAGGAAAAAAATTAAATTGTCTACAATATTTTTTCTTATTATAAAAGAATAGTTAGCTCATTAGTGACCGGCTCTATCAGGCAACCTAAGGCGACTATCCACCTCTTCTTTTTATAAAAATAAAAATAAAAAACTTTGACCATGAGCATCCAAATCCATCCACTATGACCAAACTTAGATCTAGCCTAAAGCCGACAACTAGATCAAATTATACAACATTCACAAACTCTAACAAAACAAACATTAAAAAATACGGCATAATATTTACAATTAGAGAAACAACAAAATAAGAAACCACAAAAGACAATTTAAATTTTGAAAAGTAATTAAGATAAAAAGTCTTCACTGCAAAAAAGATTTCCATCAACCACAATTCATCTTGTTAAAATATTTTCACCACTAATTCCAAAATTTTAATTTATAATGACAATTGTATTATGTTAATTACCTTTTATTAAAAAAATATGAAAACATTAGATGCTAGAATTTCAATGAAAAGCATCTTGCATTCAATTACCAATTTTTATAATATTTACATAGCTTTATTTTGCCTCCAAAAAAGTATAAAAGCCTGGACTTCCTTATTGTTTTTTTGAAACGATGTCCAGCATCCCATATCCCAAAAGTATTGAGTAATACCAGCTTATCTTGATGAAGACATCATAAAACTAAGGACAAATCTAAATCCTAATGACTGATCAATCATAAATATAAAAAAACTCAAATCTATCAAGAAAACTAAAAAAAAAAGGTGGGAAGCAAGAAAAAAGATCACCCAACATTCATTCGATTCTCTGCAAACAAACAAATTTGAGGTAGAACATCAATCAACAACAAAAAAAAAAAGAGGGCACCATAATCTCAAAGAACAAAAGAAATATGCAAAATCATGTGATTTTTAAAATAAAGTACGAAAGAGCCGCCTGAGCAAAGGGAGACAACGAGGGTAATGAAGAGGGAGCCTCTGTACATCGGCCCATAAGAATAGTGTTTCTCCATGTTTGAGCTTATTCACATTATAATTTTGGATGTGGGTTTTTGGATAAAAATATTCCTAGATTTGACATATGAAAACGGAATTTAAAAAATCTATCCCGGGTGTTTTTTCCCCCCACAATACACCTATAGATAATCCAGAAGCCCTTTTTTTGAAAAAATTATCTATTAATAAATAAGTGATGTTTTTATATTATTAGAAATATCTTTTCCCATCTAATCCTCTTGATATTTTTAAAAATAAAAAATTAATGGTATTTTTATATCATTTCTTTTATTAAAAAATATAAATATAACTATACATTATTTTTAATAAATTTGTAAAAAGATGGATTCATATCAGCAGCTGCTAATCTAAAAATATCAACACTTTTTAAATCTTGTCACTCGTTTAAATCATATAATTATAAAATTTTTATATAGACAAAAAATACCCTCATCATCCAACCATTATTGTAATCAAACGAGTGATATTAAAATTAACTTAAATAAAAGTATCACCTATTGTTGATATTAATTATTCACTTTTATTAAAAAATTATAACCTAATCGTCATACTATATTTTTTGTAATAAATGGAGAGTTTGTGGGTAATGAATGGACTTGAAAAATAAAATTTGATGGTCTCTATTTACATTGTTCATTTCATAATAGAAACATTAGTGACAAAACGGTAAGAAAACCCATTATTAGGTAAAATTTATCCATCTTTTATTAATGAAAATTTTCTTATATTTAATTTTGTTTAAATATGTTTGATAGTATTTATTTATGAATAATTATATAAATTTATTTTAAAACCATCTTTTTGAGTGATTTTTGTTAAAGGTTTAACTAATAAGTTTACTTTATCTTGCTTTTTTATTCTGAGTTCCTTATTGATAAATAACTCCTCTTTAGCTAAAGTATTAAAAATAATACCATAAACTCAATGAATCTTACAATGAGAAATTCTCAGCTGATCACTTACCTTGAAAGGCTCAAGAGTTGACAGAGTAACATTTTTTTCCCAATTTAATATTTTTTAATAAAAATGTATTAACATTTTTTTATTTTCGATTTGAAAAATATTTTTTAAAATATAATTACATCATTTTAACTCGTATAAGGAAGTGAATGGGCGAGTATGTTCCAGTGTCAGATACTCTATCAATAACGAGCTGTATTGGAGTTCACGAAGGACGAAAATTGGGGTCTCATACTCGAAGTTCGATGTTCTTCACCAAATGATGATAAGCTGTGCGGTGCCGTTCCTGGGAGAAAAAATTTCTCGAAATATATGTATAGTAGCTATGAACTCAAATAAGCTCAAGTACCAACGGCTGGCCAACTAATATTTTGACACGACTCACTCAACAAACCATCCCATTTATCCGTGAATATATTAGAATGAGTGTGAGCCGAGCGCGAGTCAGGTTGTTTTGAATTCGACGTGATTTTTGGCGAACATATTTGAGATTGTTTGAAAGAAACTTTATAGTATTTACACTTAGTTTGTGTTTGACTCGCTATATTTTCGAGTTAAACTCAAATCAAGCCAATATATGTACTTAGTTTGTACTCGATTTTTCTAATATTATATATTTAATATGCTTTAATAGTATTGACGAGCCGAATCAAACCGAATATTTTTTGAGTTTAAACACATCGAATTCGAGTTTCGAACTGAATACTCCTTAACTGAAACTCTATTCGTGGTTCAACAATCTATCCATTTCAAGCCGAGTATTTTTTAAACATAAAATTAACGAGTACAAATTTATGCCAAATAGAGCCGAACATACAATATTTATAAGCCGGCTTGGCTTATTTACACGCCTAATCAAAATATACGGAGCGTCAACTGAGAATTAGAAACACAACTTAATCAGCGCTTAGTGAAGAAACAACAGTAAGTTTGTGTCATTTGACGCCTCATAATAGGACCGAGCACCTTGAGCCGGTTTATGCATAGAAGGTGACGAAAGATTAACCATATCAGAGAAGGGCTTCAAAATTTGGTTGCAAATTATCATGAAAGAAAAAACAAACAAATTGAGATCCAAAACGGTGCAAAAAGAAATGAAATATCACCATCTAGACCTTCCACATATCCTGGAAAAATAATACACAGCTCTCTATAGTGTAGTCTGTACATGCTCCCCATTCCCCAATATTCATATTGTTGAAGCACTTTACTTTTTGTAAAAGCTAGTCAAAGATCTCTTTTTCACCTGCTGATGTTCATATCCAAAGAGGTGGTGCAGGCTGCACAAGAAGTTTTCACCTAAGCTCTACATTGAGTCTAACTGCTGCTGAAGAAACAACTTTTCTACTGCAATAACCAGGTTGAGCGTTGTGGAAAGAACTCCAACATTCATACAGTATTGTCCAGTGACAGCAAAGGATACAGTTTGTCCACAGTTCTAGTAAAATAGATATATTAAAAATCAGCAACTATTTACCTTTCTTCTGAGTTGTGATCCCAAACAGGAAAAAGAAGGTAATACAAAACTTTATATGGAACCCTCCGCCTTAAGGCCCCCCAAAAAATTCCCCCTCCAAAATTAGAATTACCCAGTTCTTACACATCGCCGGACTACCAGTTTCCAGTGTTATCATTGTTCATCACCAATTAATGTGTGTGAGATCCCCAGCTCCAGTTCCAGCTCAACAAGAAGTTGTTAGCCGGAGATATTCACCCAACAGGGAATTGATGCCCATGATAAATTTAATCAAAGAATCATTGCCAAAGCATGAAACATCTACTAAAGATATTGCTAGACTGCAACTTCCTCGTCTGCATGCAGTAGGCCAGTCACAGGTGCATCAAAAACTAAAGCGCTTCTGCAATGTGCTCATAAGTACTTTCCTGACGACTTCCAAATTCTTCCCTCTAATGATATAACCATTACAGTGACATCATCATGGTACTTTCTTCGATCGCCCTGAGGTATGTCTAACAATTGATGGAAATCCATGCCTGGAATTAACGAAGAAGCAAATCACCTCACAGATCGATATAAGTTTAATTTTTGTTCAAATATTTAAAGCATTTCACATGATTTGGAAAAGCATGATATCACATGCGACCACTCCATCTTTAATTTCTGAATCACAAGAACCAATCGAAACTGTACTAGTGTTAAAAAATGAACAGCATACTTC
Source organism: Piper betle (assembly GCA_033002965.1). Lineage (NCBI taxonomy): Eukaryota > Viridiplantae > Streptophyta > Magnoliopsida > Piperales > Piperaceae > Piper > Piper betle. The sequence goes on along the minus strand of JAURVB010014538.1, from coordinate 20,436 downwards.
ACATTCTCCAATGAATTTTACAACTTAAAGAGACCTAAATTTTCTTCACATTTCATGTTTCTAAGCATAAGATTGAATACCAATACCACTAATAGCCACAAACACATACAAAATTTGCAAATAAGACCCTGCCACATCAGAAGAGTCGCAAACTTCAAACAGATAAAGGATCTTGGTCCATTGTCATTATCTTTTGACACGCATACAAAATTTAATTCTTTCATTCACATTATCAAGCCTGCATTACACCGTTTCCTTATCATTTTCGCATTTAGACATGGTCGGCATGCAGGATTTGAAGATAGGCAATAAGCCCCCCAGCATTTAAGAGATTTTTTTAAAGATAAATGTGCAAAGATACACTATCCATCAGCATTAGAAAGATTTACCTGCTTTCTTTGCAGCACGAAGAAGAAGCTCTTCAATCAAATGCTGCGCAGGGTCTCCATCAGGAAACCTCTCCATAAAACTTTCAACATAAGACACCGCCTCCTGGTTCGTCAAGTATTGATAAAGTCCATCGGAGGAAAGGATCAAAAACTGGTCATTTGGACCAAGCTTATGGTGGCATAGAGCAGGCGTACATGATATATATGGCGCTGCTCCGATATATTCGTTCCGAAACATTTCAAGTAGAACATCGTTCCATTTTGGCTGCATGACAATGTAAACAAAACAAATTTGATCCAACAAATTTGCACATTCACAATCAACACACCAATTTCAGAATCAACGAGTAACATTTCACGCAAACCTGTTTTAGAAAGCCGGCACCAAAGGCTCTTGTCACCTTAAGACGACCCTTCACTCTGTCATTCATAATGCATTGACTATCATCTGGATGCTCTTGCCTAATTCTCAGCACTTCCTGCGAAAAAAACCAACAATTCATCAACAATATAAAAACACAACCAGATCACATCAGAACATCAACAAATGAACAATTGAAACCTCACCTCTTCAATGCTGGTGCTATGATCGGTGGACAGCTGCAAAGCAGCCAACCTCACTGTTTGATCCATCGTCTCAACAATGTCCTCCACATCCACACCAGGATCAACCTCGTGGGGATGGTACTGAGCTACAATCGCCCTGCTATCACCCACATTCATCACATAGACATCCTCGTCCCTCATCAACACCACCAGCAAGCAAGAGCCCATCAAGGCCAGCTCCGGGTTGCGATCGATGAACTTGTCGGTCATCTCCAAGTACGCAGCCTCGGAAGCTTGGAGCCCACTCGCCATGGCGTCGAGAACAGCGTCGTGGTCGATCGGCCCGGCCTTGTACCGCCGGAAGCTCTGCCCCAACCTCTCCTTGGGCCCATCGGGTGGGCACCTGAGGGTGGTGGGGAAGGAGAAAGTCCGACGTTTGGGCTGGATGTGGATGCAGTTGATGGAGAATGCGAACCGTTTCGAGCCGGATAGGTCCACGCCTTCGTCTTCCTCGTCGGCCTCGGCAAGCAGCTCCCACAAGGTCTTTCCCCGCCGGGGCACGGATTGATCCGATCGGAAAGTCGCCGCCTTTCCCACCGAAACCTCGCCATTGCCGCTGTCGTCGTCTTCGCCGTCGTCCCAGAGCAGGCCTTGGAGCTCCTTGAAGACGGAGCGGTGGAGATTGCCCATGAGGAACTCCGGCGCGTCGGGGCCATTGAAGCCGTCGTAGATGCCGACGAACAGCCACCGGTGGTCCTCCGATACCACGACGTGCACCCGGTCCTCCCCGGCCTTACCATGCGCCCACTGCACCCTCTCCGGCGCCGGAGCAGGCGGCGGCGCAGCCGCCGGGTCCTTCCTGCCGCCGGCGAAGGTGCGGACGGGGACAACGGAGAGGCTGCGGGAGAGGGACCTCCGGTGGCCGCGGCGGCGCCGCTTGCCGCCGCCGGAAGCAGCTGCGGAGAGGGGGGCGGAGAAGGGGACGTCGGAGGGGTCGAGGGGGCCGGAGAGGGCGCCGCGCTCGATGGGGCCGGACAGGAAGAGGCCTGCCGGCGCCGGCAAAAGCGGAACCACCCCGAAGTGGGCGGTGCTCTCGAAGGGCCTGAAGTCGCCGCCGCCGTCGTCCGGCGGGAAGACGGCGGGGTGCGTGGCTGAGTTGGCCGAGACGGCGGCGCCGGAGATGGAGCGGAACCGCGACGACCGCGAAGGGGAGCCGCCGGCCCCGGCGCGGCCAACGCCGGCGCCGATGTAGCAGAAGGAGTGGCCGAGGGTGTCGTCGGCGGAGGGAAAGGTGGGTTCGTGTTCGGCGGCGGCGGAGGCGGCGGCGCCGAGGCAGGCCGAGAGGCCGCTCCCCATCGTCGTCGTCGCGGTCGACCTCACGGAGCGGCCATCGTTTTGTAGAAATATGTAGAATTTGTGGTGTTTGCTTCCATTCTCATTTCCAGTTTTTTTTATTTTTATTTTTATTTTTGGTGAGGAAGAGACCGCAGCTGTTTCACTCCCACTCCCCTATTCCCCTCTTTATTTCTACACACAATGACGTGGAATTTAATATGAATGTTTTAATCCCCTTTATTAAAATATAATGGTGAATCAATAAAATTAATACACTGCATGTAGGCGCAAAAAGCAGTCGTATTAGCAAGGATTAGTGTTGATTTTTACACCCAAAATTCCGAGTAAATAAACAGTCTCTTCAAAGACATCCAACCAAAAAATATCAAATAACTCCTTTGTTGTAGAATACACCAATACAATAAATCTGACCATGAAAGTCTACTTTCACTGTTATAATATATACTTGCATGGCCGCGCATTTTGCAGATTATAATTATGAACATACATTACAGACTTAGACAATCTTTAATTTATGCACAATATTTTGGGGACTATTATTTCCACAATTTTTGTACATTTATTTTAGCAGCAGATGGGGAGCAAAGTATCCGAATTATAATTTATCTCTTCGCTTTGGATCCACCCAACAAATTTAAAAATCTCTTTTAAAGTCTTATTCAGTAAGGAAAATAAAGTGCAACTTTTCCCTATTTTTCTTGGGTTTTATGTTCAACCAGCTTTCCTTTTTTTCTTTGTTTTTTTGGTGGTAGCTATGAGAAGAGGTCTGACTATAGTTGGAGGACACATATGAGAATTTTTAGGTTGATGAAGAGTAGGCCCTCTTTTAATTTTGTTTTGGTATGAGTTTCTCTTTGATTGGTGCAGTGTCACCTACCATTTTGATGAACACTTTATTTTATTTTAATCTGATGAAAATGACACACTTTGATGGCTACATTAAGATAATCAAAGACAAACATTAAACTAATTTGCTTACATTGAATAACTAATTTACTTAAACTCTTCTTATATTATCAGTCGACAAAATTTGTTTAAACAATTGAAAAATCATGTCGTAATGCACTATGTGAAATTGACATGGTGTGATCAATCCTATTATAATGCTATTTGATTGGCATTTAAACATGGTCAATGCCTGTTGTGAAGCATGATTATGAAAATATGACTGTTTTTGTAAAATGGGTTGGTGTTTAAATCAACAAATAATTGGGAATTGGGATATATTCTACGATTTAAACTTGTTAGACTAAGTTGCAAATTGTCTTATTGATAGTAGACACCAGTCAATAGCTACAGTGTGGATTAATAAAATATATGAGTAAAAAAATGTTTGTTCCCCCAATTACAATGACTTTCTTTATCTTTTTTGAACCTGGCGCGTTGTTGCGTTCGTATTTTGAGGGTGGGAAAATAATACCGGCATTGAATATGGGTAATCAGTTCTTATGGGATAATAGTCAAACATGGGCAAAAGAAAGAAAGAAAAAAGTCACCTTTTATTTACCAAAATGATTCTCTCTTTTAATTTATTGATATTTTCCAAGATTTATTTATCAATGACGTAACTTATACAACTTTTCTTTCTTGCAAGTAGGGTTGTACAAAATTTAATTAACTTTGATGGCTAAAAGGCTCAAAGCTCAATTCGAAGTCAATGAAAGAAATAGGTTAGATTTGTGCCCGTTAAACTTAGTTCAGTTCGATATTTTATATAAAAATAAATATTTGGACTATACACATGTCAAAAAAAATTTTATTTAATTAAAATTGTAAAAAAAATATAATATAATAATGATAAAAAATAAGAATATGCAGGACTATTATTTCATAGCCATAAATATGGCAGTTTGAATTATCATAATTCCAAAATAAAAAAATATTGTAAATTACATATAAGAAGAATGTTTGGTAAATACAAATGAAGCTAATTTTAAATCAAATGAGATGAATTTGAATTAAATAGAATTTTATTTGACTTACCCGGTGAACCGTCCTGCCAACGGCTCCGAAATCATTATGTATAAATGGGCAAATATGTAAATGATAAAATTGATGATTATAATTATAATGATAAAATTCAAAGTAATAATACACAAAATTTGTTAAATATAACTGAAATAAAAAGCATTTTTTAAAAAAAAACATAAATATCCAATAAGATAAACTGAGTTTCTAGGTTTATTTAAAAATATACTAATGAGAAGACCATGTCATAAAGCATAGTCCAATCTATAGTAAAAATCGACGCAAATAAAAAATTAAAATGTAAATATGAAATATGTTGTGGGGGTATTTGCCACCAATCATTAATGTAAGTAGTATATCAATCAAATTATAAGTTTTAATATGTTATTTAAAAATTAAAATATTGCACTTGGATATTAATATCAATTTATATGACCAAAAGATATTTTTTGAAAAAAGAAAAGGATATAAAAATTGGAGTAAACCCACAAAATGCAAATTATATTGACTAAAAAATATCAATAAGAAAATTTAATCCATAAAAACACAGTCCCATCTAGTAAAAATTAGGGCAAATAAAAGATTCAAGTAAAAATATAAAGTTTTGTTATAAGACTTTAAAAAAAAATTCATTACTAATTTGTGCAAGGACGCAAGTGACGTAACAATCAAACAGGCCGTTTTGATATAATATTTTTTTATGATATATACTTTTAAAAATGTACGCAGCGTGTAATATTTTGATATTAATTTGGCTTTGGGAAAAAAATATTGACATTGGTTTGTATGACCAAAAAGGTAGGTTTTTTTATAAAAAAAAGGCAGTTTTTTTTTCTAAATTAAAATAAAAAAATAAAAACTGAAAGGAGCCCACAACAAGCAGGTCAATGCCTCCTCCCATTGTTGGGATTTCTTTAGTCAATTTTTAAAAAGCAAAAAGCGACAAAAGCCTACCTCGTCTTTGATGCTCCACGTTGATTGACCATTTTGTCCCTAGAACCTTTCAGTCCATTTCATACACAATCCGACAAATCACCACATGACCTCAGAGTGTTTAGACTTGCTAATTAATTAACTAGTAATCAGCTTTCTAATTAAGAAAGTGGGTTAGCTTAACCAAGGACTAAATAAAACCAACTGATGGCAGGTCTTTCCTAATGCCTAATGGCTGTTGGAGCCCACATTGCGTCAACAAAGTCAGTCAGTGCTAATTCTATTAATATTCTAATAACCCACTTGCCACTTGAAACAAATCCTTAACTTCTATTTACTTTTTAAAATTTTTATAATTGAAAAAAATATTTAATTGCTACTAATCTCCGGGCCGGGTTGGCCTTGAAGCTGGGGTGGCCAAGAGTCAAATAGAGTTCTTGGTCATCAAATTTGAGTGGCTTTTGTAGCTATAAATCCTTATATATTGAACTTAGTTAGCAAGGTCATAAGAGATCTGCTTAAACATACTGAACCAAGTCAGAAATAATTTGTCTAATGAACGTGGTTCAGGTGAGCCGAGTCGAACACAAACGTGCTTATAACTTTATTGCAAGCCCTACCCGGAAAAATCAATGACCCGTTATGGATGCCAAGTGACAAAAACCGGAACGTTGTTTTACTAAAATTAAATGGATGAATACTAACGAAAATCAAAACTTATTATTATTGAGGTGGTTGCAACTTGCAATTCATATGAAACCAAGCAAGTTCCAAAGTTCGAAAGCAGATCAAACTGAAAGGAAAGGAGGCTAGTTCGTAGCAAAAACAAACAGATATGGACAACACTCCATGCTCAGATTTTTTGACCAGCTGGGGCATATGTCTAAAGACTCATCAATCAAGGAGAGTGGTGGGACTTAAAAGAGACGACACATGGGAGATGGTGTGGCCGGTGGGTGGGAACAGATACCGACCTTGCCATGAAAAACACTGATCTCGTCGACCTATATACACATTCCAGCTACAAGCCAAAGACAATCACAGTAACACTGCTAAGTTGCAAACTCACCACCCATGAAAGGTTGCAGAGAGAAGGTACGTGCATGTGGCATGGAGGCCGGTACTTGGAGTCATGGACCCTGTAGCAACTAGCTCCCTCCTTCCCGCAGTTGATGGGCCATGGAGGGGATGGTAGAGGTCAACAATCAGTTGGCGGCAAAAGTCCATCCGACAGGCGCATCTGGCCCTACCCCATTACTAATTTTAATTGCTTTTGTTTCTGCAGAAAAGGCCAGTGCAGGTAGCCTTGTTTCATGGTCATGGGCCCTCCCCATCCTTGATCATTGTTATGCATTCGTGGTTATGGTTGAAGCATTTGGGAGTTGCATGTGGAAAAGGGTAGACAGGATATGAAGGAGAGAAATAAAAGGGAAACAGAGAAATTCCCTGTCCAGGAAGGGAAGCACTAAGTTGCAGATATAAAAGGGAAACGGAGAGAAATCCCATAACATGGGAGGGAGGAGGATAGATCATAGATTAATTGTAGAATATGTACAAGTCAGCAAAAGGTATCCAGATTGCACATTTGGGCTGCTCCAGTCCGCCCACATCAATCAACACAGGTTAAGTCAACAAAATGATACATAGCTGATGTTGAAAGGCCTCTCAATCAAAAACAATTGTGGTAGATCACAACTGGCCGCTTCTCACGTCTCTGTCCAGCCTCTCCGCATTTAGAGTACCTGGCAGCTCTCGGAAAACTTCGTTGAATATGAGAATGCACTGCACATGATTGAATACGATGTTTTATTTAAAATAAAAGCAGGATCATCACCAAGGGAAATTTCAAATTAAGAGAAAATAGTAAGAATAAAACTAAAAAAATCCTTAGGTCTGTTAGGATAGCCTTGTTGTCGATGTCCAAGATTCAAAAGTATTATTGCTAAGCCTGTTCCAAGTATCTGCAGCAATGCAAATATTAATGACCCAATTTACTCATAGTGAATAACACAGGAAAAACAAGCCAAAGCAAGAGATTGAACTCGCATGTAGAGGTCCCAAATCCCATTTGTGTGAGATAGGAGCCAGTATGAACCACATGGCAATAAGAGCCCATCCTTTCAGACTGATATAGAAAAGTGCCATCAAGACGATATCTATCAGTAATAAGAAAAGCAAAAACAAAGTCGCACGAATTGCACAGCAGGTTCAAAGATAGACAAATTTCACAATAATTACCAGGAAGCCTTAGTTTATTCTGAAGAAACATAAACAGCTTTCGGTTCCACCGACTTGTTGATTCAGGTATTCTAGATCGCTGGACATACAAAATGTGACAAAAAGAATCAATCATAAGCATTGAAGAAAAGAATTGCTGATAGAAAATGGTGGAAACTATGACAATGTCGAACCAAATCGTCATCCCCCTCATCTTCCCTAAGAAGGTCAGCAGGTGGCTTTGGTGCAACAGAAACCACTAGACAGTCTGTCAAGACACAAAGATAGCATTCTCAAATCATCATTTTCAATCAGAAGTATGCCATAGCACGAGTGGGGGCTTGAAAGTGTGACTTATGCATATAAAAATAAGTTAATTTATACGTAACCATGAAATGCAGCTTCTATATCTCCCAAGAACTTAAAATGCCATGTCATTAAATAGAATACTGACATCAAAAACTTAAGCAATGAAAATTTCTTTAAAGAACCAAAATCTACAATTAACGCATACAACAAAAGCTCCCTCAAAAACACATAATATGAAGGCATATTCTAGTCAATATTACAATTGGAGGAAACTAAAGAAAGCTCAAGACCAGAATCACGTCACCATGGAACAAATGAACTTATTAACATGCCAAGAATGATATATATATATATATATATATTTGCACCACCCTAAATTGTTATGCACGTCATCCTGAAAATATATACATCTGGAATATAGTCTTCCAAAAGTGCCTTCATCTCCAATATAAAAACCATTTCATTATAATGATGCTTCATCCTTTATTTATTCTTTTGCCTATTGTACTGTCAAAAACAAATGCTTATGTTAAAAGATGGTCTAAAGCAGTCTGTTAAATATGTCATAAACCTCATAATAATATTCGTTAAGTATGCCATTAAAACATATTTGACATTTTCCAATGTCCTATTATCAGTCATGTTCTTACTATTAGACGAATTATCAGAGGTTGCTCATTAGCGTGTAGTTGCTTATCAATAATTACCAACGCCCTTCAATATAGCCCACTAGGGTTGCTTGTATGGGACATTTAAGCTCAAAGATGGCAACAAGATAAAAGAAGAATCAGTTTGTTTCTTCTTGTTATTTTTTGCCCCAATCTTCCTTTAATTCGGTTTTCACCACTATCTTCTCCTTCCTCTCCACTGTAGTCAAACTTCATTCCTAATCTTTTCATAATTTTTTTTAAAAAAGAAGGCCATGAAAGGTCACACAGTTAACTTTATGTGCTTAGTTAGAATACCAAACACTGGACTGGCATTAGCATTCGGCCATACAAATTTTTTGCCAGAAGTGAAAATGGAGACTTCCATTCACTGTGTAGACAACTAAAAAAATCAAAGGCCTCTTGCTCGTCCCCAGCACATCATATATATATATATATATATATATATATATAATCTTCAAATGCTAATGAACATCCCCATTGGATCAGTTAGGGTGATCAATTTGTGATAGTTTAATCAATATCATATTCATAAGAGTGGCACAGAAAGAGACGCTACAGCAATACCATGTGAATTGTTACTATGTAGGTAACAGACAACTGGAAGTACTTAGTTTCATGAGCCAATATAGAAATCTAGCTACTCTTATTTGGTTCTTTCCCTTCTCTATATAGTTTAATAATAACTTAACTCTATTCTTTAAAAGAACTTAAAATCATTACTGCCATGATCATCTTAATGTATGTCAAATACAGTGCTGATATATACCATCAATCCATGATGCAAAGATAGGTGAAAACAACAACATCATCTACCTTTAAAATATATCTAAACAAAATTTCGTAGGATGATTAGCCGACTAAATCCTGATGGGGAACAAAGTAATCACTCACAATTTGGAAGCATGCACAATCTATAACTTCAATTTGGTCATGAGTTAAAAATATATGCTTATATAGGGGACAATAACTCGTTTAATTAGATATGAAGCCCTAGAAAAATAGGAAGAAGATAACGATGCTTCCAACTCATCCTCGAAGCTAGAAAATAGATGTTAAGTCTTATCCATATGCATATATATAATCTTCCAATTCAATCAAAGAAACAAACTACACACTAACCAATCTTCACATCAACAATAAAAACGCCAATCCAGATCCAAAAAATCATTTAACAAACAAACAAATAATAAAAAAAAAGAGCAACCATTATAAAAGAAAAAAACACCTCCATGTTGAAGCGTCTAGTAAACATCCAACCCGCCGTCGTCGTCCCTCAGCGTGCCCCCTCTGAAAAAAAAGCCACAGCCGCTCCACGGGGAGCCCCTTGCTCTCCGCAATCAACCTCCTCAAATCGCTCCCCTGCTCATGCAACCCCCACCAAAAAACAAACACCATCAAAACAATTCCCAACTCCACCCCAAAACACAGATTCCCACCACCACCACAACCACAACCACAAACCCCAGCCGAAATCCACCCCCCCCCAAATAAAAGAATTACGGATAAACCTCACCTTGATTTTGGAGGGACCTGAATCGGGGAGGGCCAGAGAGGGCCGACGAACTTGAGAGTTATCTCCACCTCCTCCATGGGCGACCCCGCCGGCGGCGAGAGTTCGATCAAAGACTCCAACTTTCCGGGTCTGTCGAAGGAGGGAACGAGAATGGGGAGCTCGAAATCGGTTGACAAATCGCTTGTTATATAGTCGAGTTCATATCAAATCATAAACAAAAATTAAATTAGATAAATAAAATAAAATTGTGAAAACGTACGTGAATAAACTAAAATCTGAATCAAAGAAAGTTTTTAAAATCTGAATTCTCAGTTATGGATCATTTAAGACTAATTTTCTAATCTAGACAATTAGATATGAGAACAAAAACTAGATATGAATTCATGGATTATAACCTCCTTATTTATAGCCTTAGTTTCATAAATTTAATTTCACCTATTACCCTTCGAATCCCTACTTGATCCCAAACGTCATTAGTTTTCATGGACTTCATCTCTTCATTCATGGCATCAATCCACTTTTGAGAATTAGAACTCTTTATGACTTGATAAAAGTTGATTGGATCATCATCAACCATTTCATTGTTATCCTCATGTTCTTGGAGAAAGATAATATAATCATCTGAAATTGCTTTTCTCCTTTCTCTTGTGGTTCTCCTCCATGGCATTTGCTTTCAAGGTTGTTGAGTTTGTCCTTCAAGTATAACTTGAGTAGGGAGATTCTCGACAAAGTCTTGTAATTCTGGTACTGTTTCTTGAATTACATCAGAAATATGATCCTGATCCTGATTTTTATCAAGAACAATTATGGGAAGAGAATCAGATTCTTTTCAAAGACAAAGTCTCTAACTTCATTTCCCTTTCCAAACCAACATCCTTAAAAAACTGGGCATTTCTCATCTCAAAGAATGACCTTATTGTGGGATCATAAAACTTATACCCTATTGGCCGATCAGAGTACCCAATAAAATAACTGCTTATTGTTCTTGAGTCCAGTTTCCTTTCATTTGGCCTATAAGGCCTTGCTTAAGCTGGACAACCCCAAATGCGTAAATGCATTATACTGGGCCTTTCTCCGGTCCATAATTCATAAGGGGTCTTAACTGTTGCTTTTGTTGGTACTCTATTAAGAAGATATACTGTTGTCTTTAGTGCCTCACCCCAGAGTGAATCAGGCAAAGTAGTATGAACAATCATACTTCTTACCATGTCCTTTAATGTTCGGTTTCGTCTCTCAGCAATACTATTCATACTATGAGTACCTGACATTATGTATTATGGGACGATTCCACACTCTTCTAGAAATTTGGTAAATGGTCCTGGACGCTGTTCACCTGATCCATCATATCTGCCATAATATTCACCACCACGATCAGATCTGATAGCCTTAATAGTTTTGTTAAATTGGTTCTCAACTTCAGCTTTATATGCCTTAAATACGTCCAATGTTTGAGACTTCTAATGAATGAGATAAAGGTAACCATAACGAGAATAATCGTCTATGAACGTAATAAAATATTATTGACCATTCCAAGAAGCCGTAGGGAAGGGCCCACAAATGTCCGTATGTATTAGTTTAAGATGTTTGAAGATCTATTGGCACCTAGTTTCCTTATATTTGTTTGTTTTCCCTTAATGCACCCAATACAGATTTGAAAATCTGCAAAATTAAAAGAATCAAGAATTTCATCTGACATAGGTCGTACATGTAAAACCCACGATTCGAGTTAGGGTTTTATATTCGAACCTGAGCTGCCTTAGTCAAACGGTCCACAACTACCCATATAGAGTCATGTCTCTTCAAAGTCCTTGGGAGTTTAGTAATAAAATCACATGTGACACGCTCCCATTTCCAGGTAGGTATCTCTAAAGGTTGTAATAATCCACCGGGTAGTTGATGTTGGGCTTTGATCAATTGGCACGTCTGACACTTGGAAACAAAATCCACCACATCCCTCTTCATCCCATTCCACCAGTAGGTTCGTTTTAAGTCCTGGTACATCTTTGTAACACCAGGGTGTATTGAGAACCTTGAACGATGAGCTTCCTCCAGGATATCTCGCTTTAATGCATCATTGTTGGGTACACACAACCTCCCTCTAAATCTGATTACACTGTTGGAATCTACTACCATGTTGGGAGTTTTGTCCAACATTTCATTCAGCTTCTCATCTTCCATTTGTGTTAGCTTAACTCGGTCCACCAACTCATTAGAGATAACCAGGTTCGCCAGTAGTCCTGTCATTCATTCCACCGGGTTAATAGCTACCACCTCAGCTGACATAGCCCAAAGTCTAGCTAGCTGTTGACCCTTGTCCACCTTGCCCTTCCGACTTAACGCGTCGGCTACAACGTTCGCTTTTCCCGGATGGTATAAAATTTGGAAATCATAGTCCTTCAAGTATTCTATCCACCGCCTCTGTCGAAGGTTAAGGTCATTCTGGGTGAAGATATACTTCAAACTTTGGTGGTCGGTGAAAACCTCGAACTGAGCTCCGTACAAATAATGTCTCCAAATTTTTAGAGCAAACACAACTGCTGCCAGTTCCAAGTCATGGGTTGCATAATTTTGCTCGTGAATCTTCAATTGGCGAGAGGCGTAAGCCACCACCTTACCATCTTGCATAAGGACACATCCTAACCCCACTAGAGATGCATCACTGAAGACCACGAATCCTTCATTGCCATTTGGTATAGTCAAAACTGGTGCAGTAGTTAAACTCTTCTTCAAAGATTGGAAACTCTCCTCACACTTGTTACTCCATTCGAACTTGACTCCCTTGCGTGTAAGCTTAGTCATTGGCGATGCCACCAAGGAGAAATCTTTAATGAACTTCCGATAGTAACCTGCTAGTCCAAGGAAACTTCGGATATCTGTGACTGACTTGGGTTGTGGCCAATCAGTAACTGCTCTCACTTTTGATGGATCCACTGCGACTCCCGCCTTTGAGACAACATGTCCTAGGAATTTCACCTCCTCCAACCAGAAGTCACACTTTGATAACTTGGCGAACAATTGATTCTCCCTCAAAACTTGAAGAGCAATGGACAAGTGTTTCCCATGGTCCTCCTCATTATTTGAATAGACCAGAATGTCATCCACAAACACAATAATAAACTTATCCAAGTATTCGTGGAACACCGTGTTCATAAGTGACATAAAGGCCGCTGGTGCATTTGTCAGACCAAAAGGCATAACCAGAAACTCATAATGTCCATATCGAGTTCGGAAAGCCGTTTTCTGTATGTCAGATTCCTTCACCCGCAGTTGATGATATCCGGACCGCAAGTCTATTTTTGAAAATATTCCGGCTGTTTTCAACTGATCAAATAAATCATCAATCCTCGGTAAGGGGTACCGATTCTTGACTGTCACTTGATTGAGCTGGCGATAGTCAATACACAATCGAAGTGAGCCATCCTTCTTCTTTACGAAAAGAACAGGGGCTCCCCAGGGTGAAGTACTTGGTCGGATGAAGCCTGCCTGCAATAGCTCTTCTAATTGACTCTTTAACTCCTTAAGTTCCACTGGAGCCATGCGGTATGGTGCTTTAGAAATTGGTGATACTCCAGGTGCTAGGTCAATGACAAACTCCACTGCCCGCTTAGGAGGTAACCCTGGTAGTTCACCTGGAAATACGTCCGGAAATTCTGCTACCACCGGAATCATGGACAACTCTTTGGGTTTGGACTCAGAGCCCCGTCGGTGCTACAATTGCGGAAGGACAAGACACATACATAAGGACTGTCGTCAGCCTCCGAAGCAACAACAAGAGCAACCTGAGGTTCCGAAGATATAGTTAATCATGATGATCCTGTTGATGTTATAATATTTCGGGGACGAAATATTTCTAAGTTGGGGAGATTGTAAGAACCGTGAAAAAATATGTGAAAATTTTTATTTCAAGACTTGAACCTAAGTATTATGAAATATTATTTTCGATGAATGGATATGGTTGGTTATCAAGTAGACCGGTCACGGTTCAACGTAAAGCCAAACCCTAACCTTAGAGAAGACGTAAGGCCAAACTCTGGCATTAGGGAAGACGAACCCCACCTAGAGAATACTGATTCATGAACGGATGATGGGGTAAGAGAATTTAATAAAAGGACTCGTTGAACCTAAGGAATACCTATACATGAATAGATGTGAGAATTTAATTGAGGAACTCGTTGAAGCATATATATATAGGAGGAGGGGTTAGGGAGAAAAGGGCAGTCCACTCCTTCTTGCCTCCTCTCCAGTGCCTTTCCATTGTGGTGTAAGTATTTCATACTTCTTCTTAGTTTCTTTTCCATTAGAACTCTTACATGCATGGTTTCAACGCATAAATTCATTAGAAATACCTTGCTAAGTTGCTGGAACCTTTTGGTATAAATTGCAATAGGTCTTTGGCTGTTGAGATATTGTATGATTGCAAATTAGATGGCAGATATGAAATTTACGTTTGACTAGTTTTAAGAAACCCTTTTTCTTTTAGCCGCACTGTTCAAAATATAATAATGGACATGTTAGAATGGAACGGACAGTCCGTAAATGAACCAATCGGCCAATAAGGGGGCACAATGGACTGACCCATCGGCCCAATATTTTATAGTGGCACGGTGGACTAACCCATCAGCCAATAGAACTACATCGAGCTTGATCCCGACATGGGTATGTAGGCCAATCAAGATTGTTTGATTTCAGCTCAAATAAGGTAGAATAAAAGTATGATAGGATAGTCAGGTTAGGAGAATGGGTAATAAATGGGACTTCTTTTTATTTTGTTTTGAGTTGTAAATGTGGCTATGGGAAATGGTCTAAGACTGTGGGAACCATTATTTTATAACTTATTACTCGGCATTTAGTAGTTTTATTTTGGTAACACTTGGCCAACAAGGCCCACAATATTGTTAAAAATGGCCGGGTCGTTACAGGTGGTATCAGAGCACGGCTTCCCAAAAGCTCACATCTTATGACTCAAGTATCTTGTTGAAGAGTCCAATATTTATTTTTCTGCAATAGGGTATGTCATTAGGGAATTAGTGGACTCCCTAATAAACCTAAGTAATCATTGAAAAAAAATTAATGAACCATAACGGAATAAATTTTAGATGGCAGGCACCCGAAGGAAGTCGAGCTAAGCTGCGCAGTCGGACACGAACCTGGAGAGTGTGTTAGGCCAAATTTTTACGGCCGTATAGGGACTAGCACAGGCTTCAGAAAATACCAGTTCTGTGGCTTAGAACATGGTGCAGAGGTTACCGGGAATGGTAGCAGGGAATGGAACCTTAAACTCGGCAGCGGGTCCAAGTAAGGTCCTAGATGGGGATCAGGGGAGCGCCCAAGAGCAGGTAGGAATAGCTGACCCGGGGGAGCGAGGAGAACTTCCAAACCCTGTGCCACCGGTAGTCCGACAAGTGGTGCCACCAGTTGTGGATGATAGTGAACGATACACTGTGGAGAAATTCCGGAAGAATGGAGCTGAGCTATTCATTGGAGGGAACATTTAGAGCTCTATCGGTGCCCCATCGCCATCAAGTGAGGTTGGCAACATGCATGCTTCAGGAGGAAGCATCTTATAGGTGGAAATCCATGGAAAAGACCACCTTTTATCGCCGTGAGATCTCATCCATCTCATGGGCGGAATTTATAATAGATTTCAATGGACAGTATTTTTCCGAGTCCATTGTCCAACAAAAAGCACTAGAATTCGCCACTCTGGCTCAGAGGGAAGATTCTGTCCGGGAATATGCCAAGAATTTCTTGCAGTTGGAACGATTTGCACCTGGGATTCTTGCAACTGATAAGGCTAGAGCGGACAAATTCTTTTGGGGGTTGAAGCCCGCATTGAGAAGTAGGGTTGCTACTGCACCAAGAGGCACTATAACAGAAGTGATTGAGGTAGCCACCACTCATGAGTTGGTGTACGAGCATGACCGTGCACAGAAACAAGGAAAGGCTAAGAATTTCCAAGGGGACATAGAGGGGAACCACAAAAGTAAGTTTGAGGAGATTCTACTTAGACAATGTAAAAATTGCAACAAGACGCATTCCAGGCAATGCACTGAGCCCCGTCGGTGCTACAATTGCGGAAGGACAAGACACATACATAAGGACTGTCGTCAGCCTCCGAAGCAACAACAAGAGCAACCTGAGGTTCCGAAGATATAGTTAATCATGATGATCCTGTTGATGTTATAATCTTTCGGGGACGAAATATTTCTAAGTTGGGGAGATTGTAAGAACCGTGAAAAAATATGTGAAAATTTTTATTTCAAGACTTGAACCTAAGTATTATGAAATATTATTTTCGATGAATGGATATGGTTGGTTATCAAGTAGACCGGTCACGGTTCAACGTAAAGCCAAACCCTAACCTTAGAGAAGACGTAAGGCCAAACTCTGGCATTAGGGAAGACGAACCCAACCTAGAGAATACTGATTCATGAACGGATGATGGGATAAGAGAATTTAATAAAGGGACACGTTAAACCTAGGGAATACCTATACATGAATAGATGTGAGAATTTAATTGAGGAACTCGTTGAAGCATATATATATAGGAGGAGGGGGTTAGGGAGAAAAGGGTAGTCCACTCCTTCTTGCCTCCTCTCCAGTACCTTTCCATTGTGGTGTAAGTATTTCATACTTCTTAGTTTCTTTTCCATTAGAACTCTTACATGCATGGTTGCAACGCATAAATTCATTAGATATACCTTGCTAAGTTGGTGGAACTTTTTGGTATAAATTGCAATAAATTGTCAGAATGGAACGGACAGTCCATAAATAAACTTCGGCCAATAGGGGGTACGGTGGAATGGACCCATCGGCTTAACCTAATAAGTGGTAATACAGTGGTATGGTGGAATGGACCCATTGGCCAATAGAGGGGTACGGTGGAATGGACCCATCGGCTCAACCTAATAAGTGGTACGGTGGAATGGACCCATCGGCCAATAGGGGGTACGGTAGAATGGACCCATCGGCTCAACCTAATAAGTGGTACGGTGGAATGGACCTATCGGCTAATAAGGGGTACGGTGGAATGGACCCATCGGCCAATAGGGGGTATGATGGAATGGACCCATCGGCCAATAGGGGGTACGGTAGAATGGACCCATCGGCCAATAGGGGGTACGGTGGAATGGACCCATCGGCTCAACCTAATAAGTTGTACGGTGGAATGGACCCATCGGCTAATAAGGGGTACGGTGGAATGGACCCATCGGCCAATAGGGGGTATGATGGAATGGACCCATCGGCCAATAGGGGGTACGGTGGAATGGACCCATCGGCCCAACATAATAGGGGTACGATGGAATTAACCCATCGGCCAATAGGGGGTACGGTGGAATAGACCCATCGGCCCAACATAATAGGGGGTACGATGGAATGAACCAATCGGCCAATAAGGGGGCACGATGGACTGACCCATCGGCCCAATATTTTATAGTGGCACGATGGACTAACCCATCAGCCAATAGAACTACATCGAGCTTGATCCTGACATGGGTATGTAGGCCAATCAAGATTGTTTGATTTCAGCTCAAATAAGGTAGAATAAAAGTATGATAGGATAGTCAGGTTAGGAAAATGGGTAATAAATGGGACTTCTTTTTATTTTGTTTTGAGTTATAAATGTGGCTATGGGAAATGGTCTAAGACTGTGGGAACCATTATTTTATAACTTATTACTCGGCATTTAGTAGTTTTATTTTGGTAACACCTGGCCAACAAGGCCCACAATATTGTTAAAAATGGCCGGGTCGTTACATGCATAGTAGCTGCCTTAATCACTTCGGTTATAATGCCTCTTGGTGACGTAGCAACCCTACTCCTCAATTCGGTCTTCAACCCCCAGAAAAATTTGTTTGCTCTGGCCCGGGCAGTTGCCAGACTGCCAGATGCAAATCTCTCTAATTGCAAGAAATTTTTTGCATACTCTCGGATTGAATCATCCTTCTGAGTTAGAGTGGCAAATTCCAGTGCTTTCTTCTGGACAACTGACTCAGGAAAATATTGTCCATTGAAAGCTGTTACAAATTTCGCCCAAGGAATGGACGAAATCTCCCGCTCATGGAATGCAGTCTTCTCCATTGACTTCCACCAATAGGATGCTTCCTCCTAAAGCATGCATGTCGCCAACCTCACTTGATGGCGATGAGGCACAGAGAGAGCTCTAAATGCTTTTTCAGTAATGTCCAACCAGCTCTCCGCCTTCATTGGACTCAGTCCCTCCAATGAATACCTCAGCTCCGTTCTTCCGGAATTTCTCTACAGTGTATCGATCACTGTCATCCCCATCTGGCAGTACCACTTGTCGGACTACCGGTGGCACCGGGTTTGGAAGTTCTCCTCGCTCGCCCGGGTCAGCTATTCCTACCCGCTCTTGGGCGCTCCCTGATCCCCATTTGGGACGTTTCTAGGACCCGCAGCTAAATTTGGAGCTCCATTCCCTGTTACCAATCCCGGTAATTGCTGTGCTATGTTCTGCATCACAGAACTTGTATTATCTGAAGCCTGCGCTAGTCCCTGTATGGCCGTCAAAATTTGGCCTAACACACTCTCCACGTTCGTGTCCGACTGCGCAGCTTGGCTCGACTTCCTTCGGGTGCTTGCCATCTAAAATTTTTTCCGTTATGTAAAATTTTTTTTCCCAATGATTACTTAGGTTTGTTAGTGAGTCCACTAATTCCCTAATGACATACCCCATTGGAGAAAGATAAATATTGGACTCTTCAACAAGGTACTTGAGTCATAAGATGTGAGCTTTAGGGAAACTTGGCTCTGATACCACCTGTAACGACCCGCCATTTGTCACAACATTGTGGGCCTAGCTGCAAGGTGTTACTCAAAATTAAGCAATATGTCTAACATTTTTTAAACAAAAACATATATAAAGATCCCATAGTCTTGGACCGTTTCCCAGTAGCCACACTTATTTCTCAAATAGTAAAACGAAAGGAGTCCTCATATTTATTTTGCTCCATGCTCTGGTTGTCAATCACCTAATCTCGTATCTGCACACCTGCGGAGGCAATTCCGCATTAGTGATTACAACACTAAGTAGTATAATAGATAAAAGAAAACAAGTACATTCCACTATTTCCTTAAGTTTATTTTAATAAGCGGTGGAGCGATTCCGATGAAGTCCAAAACAATGCGGAGGAGGTATCCTCTGTGATCCGCACACCCCGGCCGTAGCCCTTTTGTGGGGAGGCTACCACTACTGTCTCAAGTGCCACCGCCTCACACACCCCGACCATAGCCTTTTTGTAGGGTAGCTATCACTGCACTCAGGTGATTGCTGCGCCACGTTTGTGGGGAAGCTCTCACTACCAATTTTAGTGCCAGTGCCTCACACACCCCGGCCGTAGCCTTTCTATGGGGAGGCTATCACTGCACTCCAGTGCCAGTGCCTTGCACACCCGGCCGTAGCCTTTTTATGGGGAGGCTATCACTACACTCAGGTGATTGCTATGCCCCGTTTCTGGGGAAGCTCTAACTGCCAACTCTAGTGCCAGTGCCTCACACGCCCCAGCCGTAGCCTTTTTATGGGGCGGCTATCACTGCACTCCAGTGCCAGTGCCTTGCACACCCCGGCCGTAGCCTTTTTATGGGGAGACTATCACTGCACTCAGGTGATTGCTATGCCCCGTTTGTGGGGAAGCTCTCACTGCCAACTCTAGTGCCAGTGCCTCACACCACACCCCAGCCGTAGCCTTTTTATGGGGAGGCTATCACTGCACTCCAGTGCGATGGAGGAATCGCTGTGCCTGACTCACCCCGGCCGTAGCCTTTTTATGGGGCGGCTATCATTACTCCAAAGCAATGTCGATGCATTACACAATTTACGCACATAATACGACCCAGTGTCAGGACTGAGTCAATTCTTTACCCCGGTTGCCCTCGGTGCATGGTGGTCGAATATGGGCTCAGGCCGACGTAGGCTACCAATAAGGAAAATACGATGTTCTACCTGACTTTAATTTCGTCTAACTATGATCCGTTAACCCTAATCTGAATAAGGGTATAAAATTATACATTAGTATAATTTTATTTTGGAAGAACCTACATGCAACTACATGACTAATATACTATCAATTTTAAATGATGTTATTAGTTCATGTTAGTATTTATTTCTTATTAAATTTTCAGCAATTCTAATGACAATTCTAACTCAACCGCATCGAGTTCTCTTATATTGACCTGGTTGCCATCCCACTTTAACAATTCATTTAACGACCCCAAAGCTCCCAGCTTTATTGTAATCAACCAGCAAAAGCCGGTATTTTCACCATGCATGGCGACCAACCAGTAATGTGGCGGCTTCCTTTTGCTGCTATGGCGTCATCAAATTGGCCATCACATGGCAACCCTCAAGCAGTCCTTGGTGACCCCATCCTGGCCACCCAAACAGCAACTCCGACCAGACCCATGGCAACTATTCTAGTCAGCCACATAAACAGCACCCGACCAGCCCATCTTCTTTTCCTTCCATCCAATCTCAGACCCCATCTTCTATCTACCCTACTAATCTGATTGGAAA
>JAURVB010014537.1:0-21408 GCA_033002965.1 Piper betle | reverse complement strand
GCGAACCGAGTATTAATTTCATATATGTTCGATAACTATTGCTCTGTCGTATTATTTACTATCATCATATATTTCGGGTACGCATGACTCATAGCTCATACACGTGGATCATGCTGTTTCGTACGCGTAAATGCCCCGAAACTGACTAGCTCGAAAAATAATGGTCGACCCGACCGGTTCTGAATATAAAACCCTAAACTCGAATCGTGGGTTTTACATAGGGCCTCCCAGATCTTTCTCTTACATTACGAAAGAACTTAAATAAGTACAACGTGCCTAATCGAATATCCAAACAAAATAATTAAAGAAAAGTATTCATACTAAGCGTTTTTCATGAATCTCTAAACTAACAGATCCACCAACATGATGGGTAATTTCAACGTCCTTCTCTGTCATGCGGTTCTTCTTATTCTTATCTAATGGCTTCAGGAATCTATCAGTAGCTCAATTGTAAAATCTATGCCCTTTGGCTTAGAATTTTATTTGTTGTTCAGTTTGGTTTAACATTTGGTTTGATTCAATTTGCCTTTTGGTTTGATTTAGTTTGGCTTGGCTTTTCACTCTCGGTTCTAGGGAAAGTTGGTGTTGCTCGTGCCTTAGTTTAGAAGGCTTTGGCTCATGTAGGTGCTTGTTGGTGTGATTTTTTTTGTCATGCGTTGTATTTTAAAAGTAGTTAATCGGGTCATTTTCTGTAAAACCCACGATTCGAGTTAGGGTTTTATATTCAGAACCGGTCGGGTCGACCGTTATTTTTTCGAGTTGAGTCAGTTTCAGGACACGTGTACCGAGCCGATGCCAGTCGCGTGTATGAGCTATGAGGGTCATGCGTACCCAAGTATATGATGATAACGTCATGAACACAGCAGAACAGAATGAGTTATCAGATATATGAGAGTATGCTAGTCATTTTTTTATTATTTTTATATATAGTGGATCGTAGAATTAGTATTAGGCCGTTTACCGCGTTAGGACGCGTTCGGGCAGTCTGGGTGGGTTGTTAGTCATAGAGCATATCATTATAATGTTGTGGTGTTGTTTGATTTTACGGGATTTTTTCCCGATTTTTATGAATTTTTTTAGGATTTAATACGACTTAGTTATTATACTTGACTCGAGCCGGAGACGAGTCAAGTAATATTTACGAGTTTGCCACCACACACACCCTCGACCCTTCCTTTCTTCTTCCCCAAACCCTCGCCCGCGCCGCCCCTGTTCGCGCGCCACCGCCGCCACGGCCGACGCCGCCTGGCCGCCGATCGACGCCGCCCAGCCCGGCCACGGCGTCGCCCTGCCGCCCCGACCAGGTCCGGCCCCCATCGGACCGCCGCGACGCGAGGAAGCCACGCCGCGACGCCGCGCCCGCGTTGCGCTTCCGTCGCCGATCCCGCCGCCGGCGACCAGCGCCGCCACGATCGGTCGGTCGCCTCAGCACCCTCAGCCTTCCAGCGACCTTCCCCGACTGGAACGGAGGCCGTCGCCACCGTGGCCGGCCGGATCTAGCGACCCATCGCCGCCGGCTCTGTTTTGCCATTTTCCGGCGAGCCGCCGCCTCCATTGGCCACGCTGATGTCATAGATGAGTCGGGCTCGCCGAGCCGGTTCCGAGGGTACCCAACACGACCACTTTCCGGCTAGTAGACGCCGCCGGCGATTGTCGCCGGGAAACCACCGAAGCCGCCGGAAAGCCGCCAGTAGCTGCCGGAAAACCGCCGGAAAATTGGAATTTCTGGAATTCGCTGGAATTCACCGGATCTTCCGCGGAGCTCACCCAGTTGGACTCGATCGAACATCGGACGCCGAGGAGCGCCGAATTCGAGCTCCGAGACGCGCGACGGAACCCTAGCTGTCGCCGATTGCCGACGACGTGAGGTATAATTACCTCCGATTGATTTCTTTAAAATTGATTATGATTGTTAGTATAACATGCTAGAATTGAATAATTGTCATGATAAACGTATGAGTATGAGTGTAGTGATGATTGCATGATGCAATTAATTGAGAATGAATAGGGAGTGATCTAATGAGGTAGATCGAGTTGAGCATGATAATCGTGTATGATGTAACTTAGGAAAAATACAATAAAATTGTCAGGAATAGGATGAGTTAGAGTTATTTTCATATTTATGGTTATTTGACGATTGATGATTTTGTGTTTAATTGTGTTGAGTTGATGCATCATTTAGTTAGCGGGCGTTAGTATTTAGTTTTGATGTGTAGGTACGGAATAGGAGCTCGCCGCCTAGGCGCGATGACACGCTTGGAGCTTCTACCAGGTCCGTTTAGGACTCGTCTGTTTTAATCTTTTCTATTGTATGTTTGATTTATTGTCTGCAGGACGGGTTAAGTGGCGTTTTATCGGATCCCACTTAACTCGGGCCATTTAATCGAACATTTTCCGGATTAATAACCCCTCGAGGATGAGATCCCTCGAGGTTGATTTCGAAAACAAGATCCACCAAAAGTTGCCTTCGGGCCTATTATGTAACTCCCTACCCAAGCCTATATATATATGTAGTTTTCGTGTTTCTGTGAGACGAGAGATGGAGAAATCGACTGCACGTACCATGCAGAGGATGTCGTGACAGTCAAAGCGGGCTCTGGATTAGTGCCAGCGGACTGTTCCATTCCCGAGGGATCCTGATAACTCCGCGTTTGAGTTCCTCACACCCGGAGAACGTGGAGGTTTACGGGTACTGTTTAGTACAGCGCATGTCCGGACTTGTGGTTCAAAGGGTACTAAAGGCGACTGCCTGAGAGTACTCGGCCTTCGTGCTCAAGGCCAGGAGAAATATGGAGGTAAGGAGAGGGCTTAGGATAAAGTTTCACGAGAAGTACTGAAAAAGAAGTGCCGAGAGCGGCACAGTACCAGCAGCAGATCAGTAAGTTCGGGATGCTACCGGGTCTGCAGCCCAGTGGCTCCTCAGTAGTGCCCTTCAGAGTGTTCACGTGGAAGTATGATGGTTTTCTTTCATATGAGAGTTTGCTCTCATAGCCAGCTTGTTATAGTTATTTTATTTTCCGGACCAGTAACACTTGTTACTGACGTGTTTTTATACTATATGTAGGTAATAATCACGAGTTGGAGGAGCCAGCTTGGACGGAGGAGCAATGAGGTCTTGTACACACACATGTTAGATTTCTGAATGTTTAATATTGTATTATTATGTTATTATATTGTGAATGACATGATTAAATGTTTGAGCATGATGATATGATGTGAATGAAATGCTAAGACACGATAACAGAATGCAACATATGATCAGAGTTGAGCAGCGGAAGCGTAGTGGGTTGAGACCCAAGCTTCAGAATGAATTCATAATATGTTAGATTTTGTGTGAATGAAATCATGGATGCATGTGTATTGTATATTATATATATATATATATATATATATATTATTTTGACAGGGTGGGCCCATAATTGCACTTTTAGGGGAGACCCTGACGGTTTTATTTCAGGATTTTTACTGTAATTGTAATGATGTGAAAATTGGTTGCATGTCATCCATGTAGTATCATGTTAGGGTTTTATGAATTTATCCATGCATGACAAGTCGTATCTACATCTTAAGACGCCGAGATTGGATCCGTATGAGTTAGGTTCAGGTTAGCCGACCTAACCGGGGCTGGTAACATGCCGGTTCGGTTCACGAGTGTGAACCGGATTTGGGGTGTTACATTTACACTTAAAGGGATCATTTTGGGGGGGTGTTTTTGTTATACATTTAGTGTCAAGAAGTTATCAAATACCCAAGTTGATATAACTATTAACTTGTTGTCACTCCACTTCTTAATAATCTTCTACTTTATGTAAGTACACAATTTGACTTCGTACTTATTTAAGGATTTCTTTAGTATTGCACTGTTACAAAAGTCGTGAAATTTGTGTAAGTATAATTTAATTCACGTACACCTCTTCAATTCCCTAAATAAAAATTCCTTGTCTTTTCATTTCATTGTCCCTCATTTTTTTATGAAAAATTTTATCTTTATAAATGTAAAACATGGGACTTGAGTTAGAGCTTTACATTAACAAACCAGTCAGTTCAACTGTCGGTTCGAGTCAAGTTAATTTCCTGAACTGCGTACTGAGTCAAGGCCAGCCATAAGTAATGAGTGATGAGGGTCAAGTGTACCTGAGTATAGGATGACAATGTTAGAAAGATGATGAGAAATGAGTTATCAGAGAATATGACAATAACGCATTAGGACGCATTATAGAGCAGTTTGGGTGGGTTCTTAGTTATAGAACATGTTATTGTGATATTATGTTTTGTATTATATTTTATGAGATTTTTTCCTATTTTTTGGATTTTTTTTAGGATTTATTATGAGTTAGTTATTCTTTTTAACTTGAGTTGGAGTCAAATCAATTTTACTTACGAGACTATGCTCGAGCCCCGCCAAAGTGTCTTTGCACCGTCCCCCACCTTCTTGGCCACCATCCGTTCTCCAGGATGCCCCGACACCGCATGATCCTTCTGTCGTCCAGGCGTCGATTTGCCACTGTTCGCCCCATTCCGCCACCGTCGTGCTGCCGACACCTCCCCTTTCGACCCCCGACCATTTCCCCCATACCCAGTGCCACTGCTGAAGCTAGCCAATGGCCAATCGAACAAGGCAACTGACCCTGGCCACCTCGTTGCTGCCGCCGACGGTCATCGCAACCGTTGTTGTCCTCACCACCACCACCATTGGGTCAAACTCGCCGAGCTGGTGCCAACCCATAGCCCCAATTGCCTCGCCAAAAAGTCCTTGGAAAACCGCCAAAAATTCTCTAGAAACTGCTGAAAAACCGTTGAAAAACTGGATTAGCTGAAATTCACCTAATCAAAAATTGTCGGATTCTACCGAATTCGTCCAATCAAACCCGATCGAACTTCGGATGCCACCAAGTGCCGAATTCTAGTCACGAGCAGCACAAGGAAAATTTAGTCGCCGTCGATTGCCAACTATGCGAGGTAAAACTAACTCTGAATTAATTTTTTAAGAGTGATAATTATTAGCACAACATGCTAGGATTGATGAATTGATGTGTTAACTATTTTATTGTAATAAAAATATGAATTACTTGATTGAATATTATTAAAACGAATGCTAAGGAACTAATTACATAAATTAAGTAAGTATTGTAATCTAATGCAATGTAGCGTAGGAAACCTTATATAGATTGATGTATGATTGATGTGAATGTGTCTTGATGTGTGTGTGACATAGGATGTGTGAATACATCATAAGCGGGTGTTAACTTTTAGTTTGATGTGCAGATACAAAGTACGGGTTAGTAGCCTAGGGGCGTGAACACGATCGGAGCTTCTACTAGGCCTGTTTATGACTTGCTTCTAGTTTGACTTCTATACTCTGTCATGTTTTGCTTTAACAAGTAGCAAACGTGTCAAGTGGTGGATTTATTGTATCTCACTCCACACGGGCCATCTAGTCGTATGAGATTTCTGGATTAATAACCTTTGAGAATGAGATCCCTCAAGTTTATTTTCGAAAACTTAGATCCAGATCACGATGCCTTAAGGCATGTTATATTGAAATCTCTTTCCAAGCCTATGTACATGTAGTTTTTCAAGTTTTCAATGAGACATGTGATAAGGAAAAATCAATGACCGCATCTTGAGATAGGGCATGTGTTCGTTAAAGCAGGCTTTGGAATTGGTGAATGTCTGTTCCATTCCCAAGGGATCTTGATAACTCCACCTTTGAGCTCCTCAAATCCTGAGAAGTATGGATGTTTATGGGTATTGCTATGCCACACATGTCTAGACTTGTGGTTTCAAAGGGTATTGAAGGCACATGCTTGAGAGTACTCATCCTCTATACTCAAGGCCATGAGTGATACTAAGGATGTAGATGGCTAAAAGAACAGAGAACGATTTTCCTATGCAATGGATAATTTAAAGTGACTAATGAATGAGATGAAATAAAAAGGGGACGTTGTCGCATGAGGTTGACAACTCCTATTTATTGCCCTTATGAGAGATTCTATGAGGAAGAGTCATGATGTTTTCATTCAACAAGAAGGTCAGCTCTTATGCGTCAGTTTGTTATTAATTATTTCTGGAGTGGTAATGCTCATTATTGACATCTTTTCATTATCTATGTAGGTGAGAACTGCAAAGAATGAGCACTGTTAGGACTGCAGAGGAGTAGCACTGAAATTTAGCACACATGTACCTACCGAGTGTAATTGATAATGATGAGTGTTGAACTATTTGAAAGATGAACTTTGAATGTCATTATGTGAATGAATAAATGTTTCGTATGGGAATGAAAACTGTGAATAGAAATGAACAAGTTGATCAATGAAGTTTAGACTCGGCTCAAAAGATGAAGAATGTAATGATAACTGGAATGTGAAGGAAATGTTGTGCTCTGACTGCATTTTATATTTTTATTGATATAAATATATACTACTTATTGTTGACAGGGTGATCCCTATTGCACTCTTAGGAGAGACTCTATCCGTGTAACACCCCAAATCCGGTTCACACTCGTGAACCAAACCGGCATGGTACAGGCCCCGGTTAGGTCGGCTAACCCGAACCTAACTCGTGCGGATCCAATCTCGGCGTCTTAAGATGAAGATACAACTCGTAATACATGGATGAATACACAAACCTAACATGGTACTACATGAATGACATGCAAGTCAGAGTACACACCAAACAATCCCAATAAAATTAATAAAAGTTTTGAAATATAACGGACAGAATTTCCCTTAAAAATGTAATTAGGGGCCACCCTGTCAAATATACATATAAAAATATATGTAACCAACTATCAAACAATTTCATTCAGACAGAATCTAATCTACTATACACTCATTCTGAAGCTTGGGTTTCAACCCATCATACTTTTGCTGCGCTACTCTGATCATTTCATTTCATCTCATTGTCATGCCTCAAACATTTACTCATAGCATGTTTATAAAATAATATCATAAAAAAAACATTAAACATTCAATCACCCAATGTGTGTGTGCAGAAGACCTTATTGCTCCTCCGTCCTGGCCAGCCCATCCATCTCGTGCTTATCACCTACATATATATAGGAAAAACGTCAGTAACAAGCGTTACTGGTCCGAAAAGAAAATAACTATAACAAACTGGCTATGAGAGCAAACTCTCATATGAACGAAATCATCGTATACTCCACGTGAACACTCTGAAGGGCACTACTGAGGAGCCACTGGGCTGCAGACCCGGTAGCATCCCGAACTTACTGCTGCTGGTACTGTGCTACTCTCAGCACTTCTTTTTCAGTACTTCTCGTGAAACTTTATCCTAAGCCCTCTCCTTACCTCCATATTTCTCCTGGCCTTGAGCACGAAGGCCGAGTACTCTCAGGCAGTCGCCTTTAGTACCCTTTGAACCACAAGTCCGGACATGCGCTGTACTAAACAGTACCCGTAAACCTCCACGTTCTCCGGGTGTGAGGAACTCAAACGCAGAGTTGTCAGGATCCCTCGGGAATGGAACAGTCCGCTGGCACTAATCCAGAGCCCGCTTTGACTGTCACGGCATCCTCTACATGGTACGTGCAGTCGATTTCTCCATCTCTCGTCTCACAGAAATGCGAAAACTATATATATATATAGGCTTGGGTAGGGAGTTATATAATAGGCCCGAAGGCAACTTTTGGTGGATCTTGTTTTCGAAATCAACCTCGAGGGATCTCATCCTCGAGGGGTTATTAATCCGGAAAATGTTCGATTAAATGGCCCGAGTTAAGTGGGATCCGATAAAACACCACTTAACCCGTCCTGCTGGCAATAAATTAAACATACAATAGAAAGAGTAAATCAGAGACGAGTCCTAAACGGACCTGGTAGAAGCTCCAAGCGTGTCATCGCGCCTAGGCGGCGAGCTCCTACTCCGCACCTACACATCAAAACTAAATACTAACGCCCGCTAACTAAATGATGCATCAAACACAATGAACATCAATCACAATTCAATCATCAACATCCAACAATAGTTAAATAATCATAAATTTAAATAATTCTAACTCATCCTAGTCATACCAATTTTATTGTGTTTTTCAAAGTTACGTCCTGATCACTTATCATGCTGAGACTCCTACCTCATTAGATCGCTGAACCTTCATTCACACTTAATCTCATCATGTAACTTATCATTTCATCCCTAATTAGTCATTAATCACATCACACACAATTATCATGCTCAACTCGATCTACCTCATTAAATCACTCCCTATTCATTCTCAATTAATTGCATCATGCAATCATCACTACACTCATACTCATATGTTTATCATGACAATTATTTAATTCTAGCATGTTATACTAACAATCATAATCAATTTTAAAGAAATCAATCGGAGGTAATTATACCTCACGTCGTCGGCAATCGGCGACGGTTAGGGTTCTGTCGCGTGACTCGGAGCTCGAATTCGGCGCTCCTCGGCGTCCAAAGCTCGATCGGGCTCCACCGGGTGAGCCCTGCGGAAGATCCGGTGAATTCTGGCGAATTCCAGAAATTCTGATTTTCCGGCGGTTTTCCGGCAGTTGCTGGCGGTTTTCCGGCGACTTCCGGTGGTTTTCCGGCAACCATTGCCGGTGGTATCTACTAGCTGGATAGGGGTCATGTAGCGTACCCTCGGAACCGGCTCGATGAGCCCGACTCATCTACGAGGTCGACGCGGCCAACGGAGGAGGCGGCTCGCCGGAAAACGGCTAAAACAGAGCGGCGGTGTTGGGTCGCTAAATCCGGCCGGCCAGGGCGGCGATGCCCTCCGTTCCGGTCGGGGAGGGTCGCTGGGTGGTCGGTGGTGCTGAAGCGACCACTGGATGACGGCTGCGACGGTCGCCGGCGAAAGAATCGGCGACGCGACCAAACGCAGCCGCGGCGCTAGGCGTGGCGATTCTGGCGTCGCGGCGGCCCGATGGTGGCCGAGCCTGGTCGGGGCGGCAGGGCGACGCCGTCGCCGAGCTGGGCAGCGTCGGTCGACGGCCGGGCGGCGCCGACAGCGGTGGCAATGGCGCGCGAACAGGGGCGGCGCGGCACGAGGGTTTGGGCGTGGGGAGAAAAGGTCGTCGTGGAGAAGAAAGGTTGGGTGGCAAACTTGTAATTAAGACTTGACTCGTCTCCGGCTCGAGTCAAATATAATAACTAGGTCATATTAAATCGTTAAAAAATTCATAAAAATTGGGAAAAATCCCGTAAAATCAAACAACACCACAATATTATAATGATATGCTCTATGACTAACAACCCACCCAGACTGCCCGAACGCGTCCTAACGCGGTAAATGGCCTAATACTAATTCTACGATCCACTATATATAAAAAAAAAAAATGACTGGCATACTCTCATATATCTGATAACTCATTCTGTTCTGCTGTCTTCATGACGTTATCATCATATACTTGGGTACGCATGACCCTCATAGCTCATACACGCGACTGGCATCGGCTCGGTACACGTATCCTGAAACTGACTCAACTCGAAAAAAATAACGGTCGACCTGACCGGTTCTGAATATAAAACCCTAACTCGAATCGTGGGTTTTACAATCCGTTTTGTTTTAAAAGTAGATATAAACTTTTCACTTGTTTAGTTTGTTTTATAATTGATTGTAGAATATAGCATGCATCTAGAACAACGTTAGAACCTAAGTGTCGCATCCATGCATTGATTGCTTGCATCACCATCTTGAGACACTGAGGGTAGATCCAGGTCGACTTAACCGAATCAAGTAGATTAGCAAACGGTTCAATTGCCTATAGCATTTCCGGGTTGGTTTACGGGTGAACCAAAACAAGGTGTTACAATAAACACATCTTTCTACTATGAATTCTAAATTGTATTACTATCATCCTTCCACTTTTTGTTGAATGTTCTCAACATCGTAGTCAGCCGAAGTTCGCAAGAATTTACCATCAAAGTTGGCTGCAGGTCGAGGTACCTGTATGTTAACTATACTTTGAAGTACAAATTTTTGTCGTTGAATCTGTGGTGAGTCATTATTCTTTTGAGTATATTGTTATTTAATCCTCTTCTTTTTTCTGACATTTGATGAAAGCCTATAACTTTTGACCAGATCTAGAACATTGATCTTGTATACCTATAACTTCGTTAAATCTTCTATTTCGGAAACTCTTGTACTATTATTTTTTTTGTTCTTTTTTATTCATTTATCTCATATTTTTATTCATCTATTATAATCTATAAAACTATATAACAATTGATTTAAATTAATCTTATCGCGTTTGATAACACATTCTCATGCATACATCATATAGATTGTGTTAAATGTTGATTTGGGCTCGTTTATTGGTTGCGTGGTTCGAACTCGCCGGTAAATTGCTTGGAGATTGGAGACCAAGTCCGTTTAGGACTCATTTCTTATTTTACGCTTATCTCATGGGTGAGTTGTTTATATCGTAGGACGAGTTAAACGGTGGTTTTATTGCACCCCACTAAGTTTGGGTCATTTAAACATTGTGTTTAATAACCCTTGATAAGGAGATTGTTCGAATAATTTCAATATCATGCAAGTATACACGGTCAAAACAAGTAATATAATGATAAAATCGAGTATCGTCCCACAGAGAGATGCATTTCTTTAAATTAATTAAATAAAATAAAATGAAGAATTAGATAAAAATAACTGACTTAACTAAATCTAAGTAATAACTTTAAATTAAAGGAGAAGTTAAAATGATAAAACTCGTTCTAGAGTCGAATTTCCCTTAACATCAATTTAATCTTCATCAAATCTTCCTCTTATCTTTTATTCCCTCGGATTGTCGATCTAGAATAATTATATGACATGGTGGCTTCCGCTCCTTCATGTTTCTATTATTTTGCCTCAATTTCTACCTCCCGGTGATAATTGATTAATCAACAAAATAATGCATTAAGATTTGTTTTACAATCACATACAGTGTTGTGTATCTCCCGACCACAACGACAAACAAGTCAAAAGACTCGTTGTATGATGAATTATCAATGACTAATTTAATTAATTTCTCCCAAAATCTAATTAAACCTCATAATCTAAGATATAGGCAATCAATCTATTCTTCGCATTTAGAACATGATAATTCAAACAATCCGATTGAATAAAAGAGTAAGAGTTTGAAATAAATTCAATTAAATCATGTTAAGTTCCATTCTTCTCTAGAACGAAATATAAGACTACTCCATAATAAAAGTAAAAAACAATATAAAGAAGAAACTACTTTTTATTATGAAAAGAAAAGAATTCAAAAACTAAAATTACTTCTTTCACTACACTCCAAAGCCAAGAGATGAGATATGATATCTCAAACAACAAATGGCCACTCATTTATATTGAAGTGGCGTTACAAAAATTCGAAGAGGGTGTTCCCAAATCAACGTAGTCTAATTAATTATGATGTCCCTTCGAGTTTCCAACTGCTTGACTCCATTGGACACCATAAATTATAGGCATTAGGTAGGCCCGAGTGTCATGACCAATCAATTTCAAAGTTTAATTTGTTTCATCTTTTTCTGCATTGAAACACCAAAATTAAGCATATCTAATAAAATATTAATTAACTAAAAAATAAAGTAAAATATCACTTAATTAATAATGTTTATACCCAGGAAGTACAAATTACATTAAAAATATGGGTAAATATTGTATACTTTAAACACTTAACAGAGATCCCTTGAGTTTTTTTCGAAAACCAAAGGATCCATTGCAAGTTTCTTTCTTTCCAGAGGTATATTAATATTATTATTTCCTACCTAAGCATAATATTTTTTTTTCGATTTTGAGAGTGGGAGATTGCTAGATATTGTCTCGGGCAAGTTCCACTTCAAGGGGTAAGTCCCAGGGCATGACCTATTGATGAGCCTAGTTGTTTCATTGTCGATGGGATCAATGCAATGCTCTACTTTCTCTTCTTGTTGTATTATTTTCACTCATGCATTTATGCGCTTCTAACACCCGGAGAGGCATAGGGTTACGGGTACCATATTCTTCAGTGTATATTATGCCTGCACTGTACTTGGCTTGCCTTTTGAGCTTAGAGGAAAGGAGCATGGTGGAATTGGAGATGATAGGAAAAAAGGTGTTACTCGATCAGCTGCGGGTCGCATGTTGGTGTAGTTTCCTTTGGGTATTGTTGTAAAACCCGTGATTCTAGTCAGAGTTTTATAGTTTGAACCGAGCGGTTAGACTGTCATTTTCAGTCAAATCAAATTTTAATTACGAGATGACCATTTGTTTTTCTCACCAACTATTCATTTTTCTCATTGACCATTTGTTTTTCTCAACTGACCATTCATTTTTCTCACCGACCACTCATTTTTTACCCCTGACATCTATTTATTCCTCACTTCACCATCCCGCCACCACCATCTTTCTCACCCAACTCTCTTCATCTTTTTCTTCCTTCTCTTTTCCCCCATGATCCTCACTCGAGCCGGCCACAACCTTGTCGTCGTCGCCGTATGACTGACGATTAGGAACGGAGTAGGAACTCACCGCCTAGGCTCTAAGATACGCTCGGAGCTTCTACTAGGTCCACTTAGGACTTGTTTCCTATTTTGCAATCTATTCTATTGTGTATTATTTTAATATTTGCAAGATGACTTAAGTGGTGTATTATCGATCCCACTTAGCTCGAGTCATTTAATCGATCGATCTTCCAGATTAATAACCTTCAAAGATGAGATCCCTTGAGTATATTTTCCAAAGCAAGATCCACCACAAGTTGCCTTTGGTCCTATTTTATAAATCCCTACCCAGACCTATATACATTTAGTTTTCGTATTTTCAATGAGGGAAATTCAACAACTGTACTACATGAGTGGGCATGTGCCAGTCGACGCCAGGGATACCGACAACCATGCTATGCTATCAGGAATGTGCCAGTCAAAGCTGGAAATACCGACAATCATGCTATGCACGCGGACATGTGTCAGTCAAAGTCGGGGATACTGACAACCATGTTATGCAAGCGGCATGTGCCAGTCGAAGCCAAAAATACCAACAGCCATGTTATGCGAGCGGCATGTGCCAGTCAAAGCCGGGAATACTAACAACTATGCTATGCAAGTGGGCATGTGTCAATCAAAGCCGAAAATATCGATAACCGTGCTACATGAGTGGG
Source organism: Piper betle (assembly GCA_033002965.1). Lineage (NCBI taxonomy): Eukaryota > Viridiplantae > Streptophyta > Magnoliopsida > Piperales > Piperaceae > Piper > Piper betle. Next base: position 8,290 of record JAURVB010014537.1, on the reverse strand, counting down.
TATGGAGGTAAGGAAATGGATTAGGATATAATAGTAGTCCCAAGGGACCAGAAAGTGAAATGAGAAAATGCCGAGAGAGGTATCAGCAGCAGCAGATCAGTTCAGTTAGAGATGCTTTCAGTTTAGTAGATGCCCTTCACAGAGCTCAAAAGTGTTTTCTTTTATATGAGAGTTTGCTCTCATAGCCAATTTGATATTAGTTATATTTTGGACCAGTAACACTCGTTACTGACATTTTTTTATAATATATGTAGGTGTGTAATGCAAGGTATGATAATATGATAGTGAGATTATGATTTGAAAACAGATATTAATGTGCAAATCGAATGATAAAAGTGATATGTGAATAAAATGAGCAGGTGGGTCGAGACCTAAAACATAGAATATTTTGAGGTGATAGTTGTCTTCCATTGAAGCGCCAAGTAGGTTTAGATCTTAAGGAATTTTGTAAGTGTGATATTCTATGTAATTAAGTTAAGAGATAATAATATTAAATAATATAACTTTGCGATTTAGTTCAAGGATGAACCGGGAATAAGATGTTACATCAGTGGTCTTGGATGAGACGCTCCCAGATGTCCGACTGAATCCAAGCAAGCAGGCTTCCTCAACACAGTATTCAAGGTCTCCTATGTCCACTTGTACGAATGATGCTTCCCTTTCCTGCTTCATCATCCCATTATATAATTTGGGGGATGCCTCAAAGAAGGCAACTCACGCCCATGGCTCATCCTTTGGCCTCCATTTATTCTTTACGTGAAATAAAATTAAACAACATTACAAACTATGTAGCATATTTTTGAAAGTGTAAATAATAAAATTTGAGAGTTAGTGTAATATACCATCCATTCTCTGCACCATATATGCATGAGATTATGAGGTACGCCAGTCCACCTTGGATATGCTCCATTGAACTTATTATTAATTGCAACACTTATCATTTGTTTGGGCATAATCGAATCTAGAAGTTTATAAAATTTATAATATAATTAGACATGTTCATCCCATATATGCATTAAAATTAAATTTACAATACAATGGGGGTGTAGGGGCATGCTCATCCGGTGGCAATGCAATCGGCTCATTCGTGAGACCATTGCCATGGGATCCAAATCCGCGTAATTTGCTCCCACGCCAAAGTGGGAGACAACCACGAGCCATATCTACATTTAAAAAATTGTGAATTTCTTTTTTCACATACGAGGATTACAACAATATTCTCAAAAAAATTACATTATTAGTTGTTGCATTGTTATTCATCTTTAGATATTGATTCCAAATTTGAAGATGAAGTCTTCATATCTGCTAGATCGTGAAACATACAATTCTTCAATGTCTACTTCATCATTTACATCTACATCAGTCAGTGAATGAGATGTTATTTCAAGGACATTATTAGGTTGAAGACCACTTGTTTGTGTTTGATCATCTTACACATTATCTACTTCTTCGTTTACTTGTTAGTGCCCCTATGACTCAGGCATGACAAATTCTCTTCTAGGTCTTATTTTACAAGCTATCCATCCACCATTGGCGTTTTTCTCAGTGCTTAGACAGGTAAGACATATAATACACTTGTTAGGCTTGATAGGTTAGAATGAATACATTGGAAGAGGCTAATGTATGTCTTGTTTATACATCCAATCACACCTAATTGTATCCATCATCACATGCACTAAACATTAAAAACAAGTTAATTCAAATGTCTATAATAAAATAACATCCATTAGGGTTCTATATTTATATAAAGTGCATGTAATATTTTAAAATTATTGTTTTAAGTGACTATGAAATAAAAATGTGATATATTAAAAGTTAATTATGAAATCATAGTGCTCAACTCAACTTGAAATTATTCGAGTCAAGAAAAACACTAAGTTATGTACTTGATTTTACAGAATCATAGTGCTCGAGTATAATCCAAACTAATCGACTATAGAAAAACACTAATTAAGTTCAATACATGAGCTTATAAAATTAAATTCTAACTTAAGAGTTATGAAAAGTCAAATCTCATGTTTAAACTATTTGTCATCGTATTAATTCAATTATTACTTTATACATCTATTTTCAATCAACCCAAAGTAATCATTAATATTAATTACTGATTCAAACATGAATTTAAACAAATAAAATAAAATTATGCTAATAATACTATCATAATCATTACTTAAAAATAAACCCTAATTTTACAAACAATAAACAATCTAAATTAAATCAAAAAAAATCTTAAAAAATACCAAAACTACTTTATTTTTTTCATACTCAAAATACATCTAAAATAAACTCAAATAGACACTAATTTTATAAATTTGTCATAATCAATAAATAATATACAATCAACTACATTCAACAACAATCATATAATAGTAAAAATTTTCACTCCAAATTGGCATTTTTAACAAAAAAATTTAAAAAAACTTTAATAAAGTAAAATGATATACCTAAGATGTCTAGAGGTTGCCTTTGGCGACAGTGGGCGGCGGTGGCGAGAGGTTTCGAGAAGAGTGGCGATCGCTTATCCAGTTGCAATTTAAGTTACGAAACTTTTCTACTGGTTTGCGCCTGCATACATGGCCGCAAATTTATTTTCAAATTATGTGGTTTTGAAATTAAACTTAGCTATTGATATGCAACCATAAAAAGCAGTCACAAAGTTCATTGACAACTTTGCGATTGAAATTAGCGACCGTAAGTCATCATTACAAACATCTAGTCGCTAAATTAGTCACTAAATGGTCCCTAAACTATTGAAATATTTTGCGACCGTGTTTGTGGTGGTAAAAAATTCCCACTTCAACACGGACACAATGCAGTAGCTAATTTGCAATTAGATTTTGCGATCGCAAAGTTCCGGTCACTAGCCATGCCTTTTTTTCTACCAGTGACATTAATAAGTAATGAACTCTACAAAAATTTTAAAATGATCAAATAGCCATGTCTTTTTTTGTCTTGCAAAGAGAAGTTTTAATTTGAGGTCTTGGTCTTGGAAGGTTATGATTCTTCAATGCAATCAACTTAAATAATGAAGAGAATAATAGAAATGTAAAATTAAGTAAATAACTAGTTGGAACCTTGGGCATTGGGCTGGTTGTATTTTTTCCTTAGAGAGTTTATTTCTTGTAAAAATTGTACCAAGTAACAATTTTATGAAAATTATGGTAATCATTTTATAACATAACCCTTTTTTAAATATAGTTCGAAGCTTCTTGGGAAATCAACAGGATCAATTCTAGTTCATCTCATTTATTTCGTTCTTTGGAGTTAATTATCTTAGCTTTATTGTAGCAATTTACTTCCTAATATTTTACTAATGGACCTATATGTATTAGAATTATTATTATTTTATATATACTTATTATTAGTTATTATGTGGTTTAAATTTTTATTTATGTATATTTAAAATTTGAACAAGGAGGTGGTGTTTAATTACTATGTTTGAAAACGAACGCTGCTTTTACGATATGGGCCCTAACAGCTATAGTGGGACAACATTTAAATAAAGGGAGACTTTTATGGGCTATTCATGATTCAATTCAAGGGTGTTTAATATATCATTCAAGATTCAAGGGCGTTCCATCTCGTATTTATTTAATCACATTGGGTTTGGGTTAAAATTTATTTTTGAAGTTTAACAAAGCCTGCGTTAGATTTTTTAAAAAAATTGAACCTAAACCCATTAACTTGATTTTTTTATTAAAAGAAAAAATATAGATAATAAGGGTTCGTTCTTGTTGTCACCTATCAGATTCTAGCAACTGCTCGTAGAGAAAGTTTATTGTCAGCTTAGGTGACTAGATTTTGTACCCAGGATCACCGCCGTCTCAGACCTAGTTGGTCAGTTGAAGGCCAAGATTTTTTCTTCTTCTTCTTTTTTATTTGAGAAATACGTTGTTTGGAACCCATTTGGGCTAATCTACGTTAATTAACTCTCAATTAAAATATACACCTTTAAATATTTTTTTAATTGTAAAATTTTTTAAAATAATAATAATAATAATAATAAATAAATAAATAAATAAATGAACGTTTAAAATTTATGCACGTAACTCCCAAAATCCCCCACCGATGTTGCCGTTTTATTTTTTCTTTTACTGAGACATGAACGTTGCTTTTGGAGCTCCCCCTTTGAGTTCTTATTTAACTATCCCCCACCTTTCTCCCTCTTCCACCATTCTTCTGCTTTCAGATCCTCCCCCTCCCCAACCTCACTTCTTTCCGCCACTGCTTCGACAACAACGAGAAAGCAGCAGCAGCAGTAGTAGTAATACGTAAGTAGGAGGAGTAGGAGGAGGAGGAGATGGATGGGAGACTCGGCTTGTCTCTTCATGCATGCATTATCTCCCCAAGATTCTGGGAGTAGCTTGGATGTTCCCCGGGTACTTATAAGATACTGTCTTTTTTTGTTTTCTTTCATTTCTTTCATCTCTTCTTTTGCATTTTCGTCGAGTTTTGAGATCCACAAGGAGGATCTTTTGTTGATTCTCCCTGGATTTTAGCTTTTTTTTGTGGTTGTGCTCCGTGTTGCATTATTTGAAACTTTCCCGGGCTTCTGGGTACGAGTTTAGCAACGGTAGGAGCAAAAAAGATTGGATTTTTATGATGGGTTGCGGGGTTTTGAAGTGGTTGGAGAGTGTGTTGTCATGGAGGACGGATGGTGTTGCAGGGGAGCCGCCAACAGTGTGCGTTTGCTGGGTCGGTGTCCTTCGGGAGGTTCGCTTCGGAGAGCTTAGCATGGGAGAGATGGTCCCCCTTCTCCCGCGACCGGTACATGGAGGACGTCTCCAAGTACGCCACCCCGGGCTCCGTCGCCCAGAAGAAGGCCTACTTCGAAGCTCACTACAAGCGGGTCGCCGCCGCCAGAAAGGAGAATGCAGCTGCTTCCAATAGTGAAGTGCTCAGACGAGAAGATGAAGTTGACCAGACCTGAATCGCAATGTGAAGTGGGGGAAGCGGATAATAATACAAATGCAGAGAATTCAGCTGCTTTCGATTCAATCCTTGTTGAAACCAAGCAATCTGGCTTGGAAGAGGTAGCTCAAGATGTGAACAAGGAGGTGGTGGAAGATGGTGGCGAGAAGAAGCCCGAAGAGGTTGGGATGGTTGCTACTCATCAGTGCTCTGCCTCTGCCCAGACCAGCAAGGCTTCTCTTGGTGAGGTGGTATCCAATGTTACTTATGAAGACAACATGGCGATTGAAGATGAGCAGTGATCAAGTTGAGAACTCTGTTGTGATTGATCCAGTTCAGAAACCTGAGCCAACGAAGGAGCTAGTTGTTGAAGTAAAATGCCTTTTTGGTTGAGTACTTGAACTTCGAATTTGCAGATTCGCGGTTTCTCATTGATTGCTTTTGTTGCAGGTGTGCTCCACATCGATCGAGGATGCTTCAGTGAAGGTGAAAAGAGCAAAGTTATCTGTTTTGAGATCCTCCACAAGCCGTATAACATCTAAGCTGCTTCCTTCATCATCCAAGCAATCTACTCCACCTCTTCCCACACAGGGCAAATGTGTTATCCCAGGTGGTAAGTATTCCTCGAGGGACACCCTTGAGAAGAAAAGATCAGTGCCCAGAACGCTTCACATGCCCATCAATTCCTCAACTTGGAGTACCAGCAAAACTTCTACCTCGGCTAGTAAGAAAAGGCCTCCTCCCATTCTAGAGAAGTCACGGGTTTCAGACATTGGTCGTGTTAGCTCGCGAACTAGTTTGTCCATTTCGAGCCATCGAAAAGCAAAGACATCCGACTTCGGTAATTCTGCGGACCTCAATGCATCTTGTAGCCTTACATACATTTGATGGCGGTGACACTCATATCAAGTTTTGATTTTACACTGCAGGTTTCTGTGAATCGATCACTAAAACTTCCTCTAGCAACACCACCGACTGATAACATAAGGTTTGATCTAACCAAAATTTAATTGAAGTAATACTTTTATTACATTCTTCGTTGTGGCTTACTGGCTTATGTGTATCTTTTGCTCTAGGCGTGCAAGGACATCCACGTCTTTGAATAATGCACGCCCTCCAACAGTACCAGTTCCCTTCAACTTCAAATGTGATGAAAGAGCAGCAACGAGGAGGAAGGTAAGGCTTAAAATAAGTATACTTATACTGTAATTTCTAAACATTTCTGAAAGAGAAGAATGACTGCTACCTTCTTCATTTGATTCTTCTGGTGCACTGATTGATTTCTATGTCAGAGTGTAAGTTTCAAAGCTAAGTCAATGCCAGACTTTCATCATCAATCGGTCCATCATTTTTCTCTTTCAGAATGTTTCCGATTGTTAGAGGTTATGATCCTTAAATGCTAACAATTTACATAATACACTTATTGTGCAGATTCCACCAACGCTTCCTAGAAATCCTACTCCAAAACTGGTGGAAAAATCAAGCTGTTTGGCAGCCGCATCGAGATCCCAACTCCCTTCAAGACCTCCAATCACAACTGTTCCTTTAAAGAATTCTAAACAGAAGACCATTCGGGTAGAAGTAAGAATCCATGAAAATATTTCTCCCAACATTCAAAGTTAAGAAAAGAGGTGTTTTCAATGAGTATATATGTTGAGGGATTATGTTGAATACTGATGGAAATAAGCCCTCTATGACCTGCTTCTTTAGTGTTTATTCAATTGTGTTAGTTCATTTTTCGCTAAAATGTTGCTATCTGACCATTTCCAGCATGCCACAACATGTATATTTATAAGAACCTTTCAAGTTTAGTTAACTCATCTTTGTGAACGCTTACAGTTTATTCATTCCATTCAATGGGAATAATATCCATATTCAAAATATATCTGTTGAGATATATCCTTGCAACAGTGCAAACTATACTTAATCATGCCAGTTGGTTAATGCATTATAGAACATCTAATGGTCAAATTTTCTAAGTATATTTGACTTGTTCCTAAGAAAAATTCCTGAAACTGGTAGATCATTTGTTGTACACCAAATTTACTAGAAAATACTGCAATGTGCGAGTTTGAATGGTCTCCAGCACACCAAATTGCTCCAGGTATATAAACGACATGTATATTAGTGCCATCTTAGATCAAAAACAGACATGCAAAAAACAGATTTATATACAGTTATAAGATTGTCTTTACTTTATTACTTCAAGCATTGTGTACAACGCGTACAACAACTTGGGCATCTGCAAAAGCAGTAGCTTTCAAGTACTATAAACCCTTATAACAGTTTCATAGAGTTATGGGGACACTATGGCCAACCATATATAGTTGAAAGAGCTAAACTTCTTACCATTATTTGCTGCGTATGAACTGCGCAGAGACCAGCATACTAAGTGATAAATAGACCATCTGTTGTCGAATACTCCATCGCATCCCATATGCAATCATAACCAAACCTTAATACATCAAAACTTTGACTTGTTAGCTCAGCCAAGGAAATTGGATCATAGTAGTCTAACAAGTCTATGTTAGTACCAAGAATTTCAGAACAACCATATTCTTTGTCTAAAATATGCTGGAAGTTCTCCATCGAAGTCAATAGTGGAAACATTGTGTTTTCAGGACCTTTAGACAAGTCCTTGTTATCCATTCCACTTATTATGATAGTTTTGCTGTTGGGCAGCCATTGATTACTTGAAGTAGAGTCCCATCCAGTGGATCCAACTTCGCCTGATACCGAAGATGCTAGTACTCTGGTTCATGGTTTTGAATTCAGTATGCATAGCTTTTTCTTGGGAAAGACACAATTGATCCCGACCAGCAATGTAGATTCCCATGTCAGAAGTTTTCTTGATTGGTTGATGATCAAAATGAAGCTGGAAAATGTTGGGCATTCCGAAACTTGAGCATTCTTTTTCAAGGCAGGAACTTTCCTGTGTGATTGAAATTTCACTACACCAAGTTTGTGGAAGAGGCATATGTGGGAGAACTTTTACCAATTCAAATTCTGCACAGGATGAACTATTCAACTTTGAGTCCTTCTCACTATTTTCTTCAAGAACTAACTTTCTTTCCTGTGCGAGTTGTGGTAGAGTTACAATGCTGCTTGACTCATTTTCACGAGTTTTATGTGCTCCTCCCATCTGAACTAAGTTTTCTTTCCTGGGTACACATAACTAGTTCCTAGGGTCAATTGTGATTTTGGTGAATTCTGTTGCATAAATTTCGGCAAAGAGTCACTGAAATTGCTCTCTGATTGTTTAGCTTCACACAAAGAGGAATTGGATTCATTCTGCTTCTGCAATCTGCTCAAGTAAAGCCGATATTTCTGCATAGATCAAAACAAAATATGTTGAATGCAAAGTTCTATATTTATCATC